>JAMBLF010001238.1:0-117272 GCA_030578115.1 Leucoptera coffeella
TGAAGCGAACGAACTGATAAGATTTTTAAGTGATACAGCGTAAACGGGACCTGCTTCAGCCTTTGCATGATACAAGATTCGTAAGGTAATAAATTAATAACTTCACGTCCTAAGTTTGACTAGTCTCAGGAACATATCTTCTGGTACTTTTAGCACATATCCAAGACTAATAATAGATTAATTTACATACATTCATACATACACATCACGCCTGATTCCCTGTAAAGGGGTAGGCAGAGATCACGGATACCCATTTGCCCCGATCCTGACAGACTCCTTTCGCTTCATTGACATTCATACATCTTCTCATACACACTCGACGGTTATAGGTACTCCTAACGTCACCATTTTTCAATATAGCGTCTATCTGACTGTTATATGTCTTATTGGGCCGATTAATATAACAGATTAATTTAGCTTAAATATCTCTGAAACTACACACTAATTACTATGGGAGTACACAGACAAAATACTTACCCAGTATTCTCAATGATCTGGCCAATCTGCTTCTTCCACGTCTCGAAGATATCCTCATCATCATCATCTTCCGTTTCACAGGTGCACTTCACTTCCTCTCCTGATGAGGATTTCAGGTTGGCCCGGTACACTGCTGCGGTAACTGGCTTCGGAAATAACGCTGGGGCTAGCTGGAATTACAAAATGAGATCATAGTTTTAAGAGATTCGCGATTTATACTCATGATAAATAATTAACGGGACTTATCGCGTAAGTTTATATATAATAAAATTAAATTAATTAAACGTCGGGTTGATAAAAGGTAATTTTATTATATATAAACTTACGCGATAAGTCACGTTAATTATTTATCAAAAAATAAGATCAGTACCTACACATAGATACATATTGAAAAAGGGTGACATTAGGAGTACCTATAACCGCCGATTGTGTATGAGAAGATGTATGAGTGTCAATGAAGCGAAAGTGGTCTGTCAGGATCGGAATAAATGGGGATACGTGATCTTTGTCTACCCCTCTACAGGGAATCAAGGTGGGGGAATCGTGATGTGTATGTAGGTACATTCTCATGTTTAATAGTCCTCAAAATGGTGAAAAGGATAAAAGGTTCAAACTACATGCATACACTTCAAGACTTGTATACGTCCCTTTTTTATTGTCGAGGGGTAGTCAGAGGCTTGAGTGCGAAATTTTGAAGGCATGTTAGGTATGGATCCCTCTAAGCCCGATTTTCACTAAGCCTTCGAAGAACACACCCCACTTGATAGGTAGTAAACCGTATCGCTGTATATAGGCACTGGCTATTACCTATCTTGAGGGATAGGTAGGTTTCTTAACGATGTTTTCCCTAACGGTTAGCAACTGTAACTTATGTACGAAAATGAATATCTTCATTTACGTTCTAACTACTTTTATATGGATCCCTGTTTTAAATGCACCAGAGGGATAGACAGAGAATATGTATCTATAATATACTTTGAATATTAACTTTTTCATACACTGACTTTGCCATGTTACTGCCCTTCCATCTCATATATAAATTAATTTATTTAACACTTTGGTCGCCATGGCCCAAATAAGTATATGAGGTGCCGGTCATTTTGACCCACCATGGCGACCAATATGTTAAAGGAAACAAACCAGTTATAGATACAGTACATATATGCTGCAATAATTAAGTTTACTACATTATATGTATAACTATGTTTCACTGAGAAAAAAAACATAGATGCAGTAATGATAACAGTATTTACTTCTTTCATTAATAATACATATTCTAACTCAATCCTTTTTTCAGAGTGGATAGAACCTTGAAGACTTAATTAATTAACTTTATTTATGATTAATAACTAACGGGACTTCTTATTGCGTATGTTTTTATATAATAAAGTTACCTTTATTATCCCGACGTTTCGGCTACGTTGCAGCAGCCATGGTCACGGGCAGGCATTAGTTATTAATGATTTATGAGTATAAAACGCGAATCTCTTAAAACTATAACTTTATTTACCTTTCTAGGTGGCGCCATATTGACTTGTAGCGTGTGGGTGATGTCATAGCTGTAGCTGTAGTAGAAGTTAGTGGACAGGTCTATGGCCATGAACATCTTCAAGTACCTTTGCTCATCCGGGTGGAACTGCTTGCTTGTGTCACTGGAAATAGAATATATTAATAGTTAGTGCTTGTAAATGGCGACATGGCTGACCACCTGTCACATTGAGTACTGAGTATTTGGTTAACATGTGGGTTCGAGGTGTCCATAGAATTACTACCTTCACAATTACGGAGATGGACACCTGAACCTCTGACTACCCCGCAAGGGTTAATGATCGTGACTGCGTTTGTTTTGTAGAATATATTAATGAATAAATGAATGAAGAATGTTAAGTGACTGTGTCTAATTTTGGAATAGACCGTTCCTGACAGGATGATAAGGAATAAAATAACTTTTAAATTCAGGAGTTGATTATTTGGTGTTATGTGGATTTGATATAGACATACATAGACTACTTCACAATTGAAAACATTGATATAATTGAAAAGAGTACCTTTGATTACACCTCAAGGGTCAATTCTTACAACTAATCAATGTGGAAAAGTAAGAAAAACCTTTCTTTTAATCTCTATAACAGTGCGAGATAATGAATATAAGTGCATATTACCTTGGAATGTAAATTGTAGCAGTATCTTCTATCTTGTAAATGGAGTGGGCTCCAATGACTGCCACCTTCCGTCGTTTGGTCACTAGGACTATGTAGTAGCCTTCCAGGAATCTTATGAAACCTAAAAATTAAATAGGTTAGATATATTTTTAATACTATGAGTATGTTCTGCTGCCTGTTCTGATATGTCATAGGAGGCGACTGTGGGATAAATGGTCAATAGAATCCATAGAATGCATTAAGTGATGGGCTAGAAAATTTACACCAAATCTGTTAGATTTTCTAATTATTAACAGGTAGATAGGTATGAATAAAAATTACTTTTATTACATTCAATCCACTCTGAAAGGAATAGAGATTGTGTGTAAATGTATGTACTTACCAACTATGCCAAAAGCAGACACCAGCTTATTTAAACTAGACCCTTGTCTTGATCTGTTACCAAATCCTATCATATCCAGTAACTGGTGTATTTCCTTCTTATTGTATTCCACTTTATCATCTACTAGGATAAGCTCACGAGGGTCAGTCCTGTCTATTTTAAGGACCCTGAACCTTGTTTGGGTGTTATTGGAGCCTATAAGGTAGAATCTCTGGAAGTAGAAAATGTGTAATATGTCAGTTTTTACAAACAATATTAATAGTATTTTTATTGGAATATGTTATAAATAGTCAGTGTGAACACAGTGGTAGAACGTCGATTACATTGATGTTCTACCGTCTTTTAGAAAGCAGGTTTTGAGATAACAAACTCCAAAATTATGTTACAGTTTTAATACATATGTTATTCCAGGTTTCTTATAATGGGCTTAAACCTAGAATGTGATGGAAAAAAGAGCAAGTACTGCCTAGAAATAAATCTGTTTGGAGGTCAGGAAAAAGGCTATGTAATAACAACACAATGATCAAGATTCATGAAATAACTTACAGCTTTGGTCTCATACAGAGCGATTCGTTGAATCGAACTGATAATTGGATGTAATATTAGATTTTGTTTCGACATGATTCTTGATTTTAGCTACCACTTTAAGACTATATTTACTTAACAATTAAAGACATTTAAACTGATTATGATAGTATTTTCTTCTTAAACTAGCACGAATTACATTAGTTTAGTGATATCATTTCTAAAACGTAAACAAATAATCAAAATAAATAAATGGTCCTAAACCTGGGTTATTGACGTTTCTTTGCTGTCAATGTAACAAAATCAGCTGGTTGCGAAGAAATTACCATAAACATGACCAAATATTGCGATAACAATATTATTATAACATGAGTATAACTTTATAGTTTATTTATTAATAAAGTCTATAGCATTCTACTAAATGTACCAAATGTAAGTGATAATACAACATAGTATTTCCCTAATCATCCATAAGCTATTAATAATTCAACTAAATACAATGGACGTAATATCAATGGAGAGGTAGTGATTTGCCAGAGTGGAGGTAATTTGGAATCCGTGAACTCTGTCAATACTTCCAAAAAAACGTGATTTGACTCGTATGTCTATATTACACCAAAATTCAACAAATGTACTAGCATGGACTTCAAAACGTTCATAGACACGAGAAACATAATTCTTTAGTCACGTTGGCAATGCGGTAAATAGAGTACCCGCCACATACGGTGGCAGTAGCCAAACTTGGAACTAAATTTGACGTTTCCGCCATTGCGTGTTATTTTGTATGAAAGGTAAATTTAGTATTACCAGCGTTGTGTTTTTTGCCCACTCTTTGTAATTTTTATGTTTGTTAAGGGGGATTATAATAAATTGATTTCTGGAGTTTCTTGTTAGTTCTTCTCCAAGGGTCTCCGCTGAACTTCTTCTTCTCAATCGTTACGCTCTTATCAGAGCGGTCGTGGTCTTCATGACGTGGCATCTTGAGCAGCCGAAATGGTTGGTGAACTAACCTCGGTAAAAATATGTAAAGCCAATGCTCAGTGCCATGTTTGAAATAGTTTTTTTACATACATACATACACATCACGCCTGATTCCCTGTAGAGGGGTAGGCAGAGATCACGGATCCTCATTTGTCCCGATCCTGACAGACCACTTTCGCTTCATTGACATTCATACATTCTCTAATACACTCTCGGCGGTTATAGGTACTCCTAACGTCACCTTTTTTCAATATAGCGTCTATCTGACTGTTACATATATGTCTTATTAGGCCGGCCCCTACGTAACCGCCCTTCCACTTCACTCATATATATTCCTTTTGTCAATATATAGTTTTTTTAATTTGTACTTAGATCATAAAATAACTTTCAAAGAGAGCTTATGATAGGGCCTATTTTGAATAAAAATATTTTGACTTTTGACTTTGGTATATTAATTTGTTTTATTTGAGTTTATAGCTCTGCAACCAAAGATCGTTACAAATGAAACCTCAATATAATGTATCGAGCCATATGGCACAGTGAGTGCTAGTTTTGGCGTGTTTACTGGCAACACTGGATTACGCGACTGTGGCGACGCCTTCAACTGCCACCTTATGTGGCGGGTACTCTACCAACGCATCAATCAATAACGATATTTCATTATCTAGATCATTTTTAATTGTAAGGTAAGTTTACGACTATTAACATTAACGGGGTAGTTACAAATTTGAATGAATTAATCATCACTACGAAGTTTTTTATTCAGGGCTTGAACTTACCAGTATCTGTGAATTATCATGTTTATTACAGACTGATGAAATTTTTACTTCAGAATTGTAAAAACCATTTCGTTCAAACCTCTAAAAGACCGTAAAAGAAAGACAGTTGAGATGTTTTTTTAGTTTTAGCCCGTACATGCAAATATTTTAGTTTTTATGCTGTTTTACTATAATAGTCTCGTAGCAAGTCTTCAGTAAAATGTTAACTTTACATATTTATTTCTTCCCAAGATTTAGTCCCATGCTAGTCTGGTACGTAAAAAGAATGCGTACTAGCTGCCTTTCTTCCTGGCATATTGCAGGAGGCGACTAAAGGACTATGGGTATATGGAATCTATTGGCTTAAAGGCTAGCAATCTGTCACCAATATTCCATGTGACATCGCAACCCCACTATTCATACTATTATGTGACCAAAAAGATGTCTCCAAGGTTCTAATTCCGAAAGGGATTATATGACGTGAATGTAACTATGAATTTACACAATAGTTTATGCGTATATGTATTTACGCGTAATTGGCTGAACGATGTCATGGTTATACTTATTATCAATATTATATTTTATAATATTAAATATCATCGTTTCCCCATAGCAAAGAACATTAAACTCTAGTATCGTCACAGATAATAAAATACTATATCGTCACATCGTTAAGCGTGTCCTCACAGAGTTTATCTCTCCGAAATATAGTCACCCATGCTTCTATCTACATATGTAGCAAGTATCCAAATATCTCAGTAGTGCAAATAGCTCTTACGAAGCTTTCCCATTGCATGGATCATAGGCGTTGCGTTTGACGTGAAGTGTGTCTGGTTCTCACACCAACTGTGTCCGTGCCACAAATGGGTGGAACGCCACTTTGGATGCGTTTAGAGATGCAATTGTTCCCAGACGAATTTAGAATGGGGAGACATCTATTAGTCATATTTAACATTCATACATATGATTACATACATACAGAGTAATTTAATTCCTTTCGGGGTGGGTATAAATTTTGTAAAATCATTCTTCTTCTTATGGTGCCGTCTCTTTCCGGAGGTTGGCAATCATTAGGGCTATTTGCAATCTGGACACCGCCGCACGGAAGAGCAATCTCGTACTTTTGTTGTACCAATCGCGTAGATTTCGCAGCCAAGATATTCTTCTTCTACCAAGCCTTCTCCTGCCCTGGATCTTCCCTTGTATGATTAGTTGGAGAAGGTCATACTTGCTACTTCTCATTAGGGGTCCGAGATATTGTATTAAAGATATTGAGATATTGTGTAAAATCATTGGAGACATAAAATCTTCTTGATCACTTTTAGAATACTTGCATAAATAAAAGTATCCATAAATATTTCAATCGTCGTATCATATATCATCCATCATATGTAAGTACGGCAAGAAATATTTGACAATATTTTCAAGGAAGCGATTGATAGTTTCTACCTGTCCTAATAGGAAGTAGAGGCGTGAATATAGTATGTATAAGGTGACATTATGAAAAAGGTGACATTCTGAACAAGGATGACGTTAGAAGTCATTCGTCATTCATAATTAACCATAACCAAATCACTGGTGTAATATGTTTATATATATCATCATCAGGCTGTATAAATCCACCCTTGGACATAGGCCTCCTCCAAATGACGCCACTTCTCCCTGTCAGTGGCTGTCAGCATCTATTCCATGCTGGCCAACCTGCGCAATTCATATGTATAATTAAATGGAATGTAACTCTTGGATTCTCTCCGGCGCATATCGTAAGATGTGACACAGGTATAGAATTTAGCTGTTTCTATACGTTAAGCATACTATGTCCGATATTTCTGACTTTCATTTATGTTCCTAACTAGCTATATGAAAAAGGATCTTCTGACCTTTTTGTTCTATTCCCTTCGGAGATCGTGAACGTGAGTGTATGTACCAATAAACCAAATATAAAGAGGAGCTGGCGAAAGGAGCAGTCCCCGTTACGGGGTGCGGAGTCCAAATGGCGTGTTTTAATTGGTGTGCAGTTTTTAAAATGTGTAGTAGAAAGAAGATACTTGATTTTATTGTTTGCCGTGTTTTAATTGGTTGTAATATCTCCCCTCCATCCCGCGTACCTCGTTTCACCCCGCGTAATGCCACGCTAGTTTCCATACAAATATTGCGTAAGGCCCACTCCTCTTACCTATATACACGTTTTCTATCCATTTCTCGATGAATAAACTGTCTAATACACACATACACTTCATGCTCGCCTCCCTACAGGGTAAGCAGAGATCACGGATCCCCATTTATGGCAAACCTCTTCCGTTTCATTGTCATTTAAACTGGACTAAGTATGACAAACTGGAGACACACTATGTCCTCAGTCCCATTCAGATTTTCATCGAGATTGAGACAGCATTATTGAATCCTGTCGATAAGTTGCAACCCCATATCCATACAAATCCCACCTTCCTCTAATGTTAATGTATGGCATGTTATGTTCTGTCATATACAAAACATACGCATTCACGACCATTAACCCTTTGCGGGGTAGTCAGAGGTTCAGGTTTCCATTTCCGCAAATGCGAAGGTAGTAATTCTATGGACACCTCGAACCCACTTGTTGACCAGATAGTCAGTATTCAATGTGACAGGTGGTCAGCCATGTCGCGATCTACAAGCACTAACTATTACCTGTTCGACGAACAGGTAGATTTCCTCACGATGTTTTCCCTCACCAAATAGACTACTGAATAGTCCAATAAATTGGTGTATCCGTTTCATTCGATGCATTTCGTAAATGGGTTTTTTATTACGAAAATGTATATAGAAATTCATTAAACTTAATTTCCATAGGTACATGCTCAAGCAGGATTTGAACCCTGTACCCACTGATACAGAGCCAAGCTCCAAACAACTGAGCTACATCGAATTATTATGTTATGTATAGCATTATATCCCCGTTCATTCATATATTAACGTTTATGTCTCTTAATCCCTTTCGGGGAAATATGTGACTCCTTAGTCAGTTTTGGCAAGACTATCGGGATTGCGATGGCATTAATATGGATTATTGACTGCAAGTTACTACCACATAATATAAACATATTCACAAACCTTTCCATCAGACTTTGAGTGCCCACCATCTTTTTAGTCGTAATGGTCATTGGTCACTCGTAACCCACGTTTTACCTGGTAATCAATACAAATATTACAGTTGGTAAACCATGTTGTCGAACACAAATACTGATCGCCGTAAAACTACTACCACAGCGATTGCAGAGATGGAAACCTGTACCTCTGACTACCCTGCAAGGGTTGATGGTCATGAACGCGTATAAATACTAACTGTTTCGAGAAATAAGCTGTGTTCCTCACGATACCATCCCTTACCAAATAGACTACTGAATAGTCCAATAAATTGCTTCCACCCCAAGTATCATATCCCCTTTTTATACATATCTTGTTGTATTCAAAAGGGCTCTGTACACATCCCTTGCCTTATTTAAAGGGGCTAGCAGGTGTCAGAATTGCCCAATTCGCGAATAAGCTAGTGGGTAACTAGAATGGGGTTTGGCGGAACCGCGGCGAGGGTCGGCCGGGCGGACGCACGCGTGGCGCCAAACCTGTCTCTCGCAGCTAGCGGGAAGAGCGCTTGATCTAGCGCAGAGGGGGATATGGTATACAGAGTTTTTTAAATAGCGGTTTATTGGGAGATGGTATATAATATAAGGTATATAAAAATGCCACTTGATTATAGTTACATAATGCCCTTATGTCACAAAATAGGTTGACAAAACTACGGCACGTGTTGAAAAAAGGTGATACGGGTTGAGTACGTTTATATACGATGATGTAGAAAGGCAGCTAATGTTGGGTAGAGATGTCCTAGGTAGATATTATTGGTAATGGATGGAAGGCGATAAGGTGGAGCTATAAGGAGTTTTAAAATCTAAGTTGAGAAAGTAACCAGTAAACTCCGATTTTGTATGAAGGATTTATAGGATTTTTTGATTAGGGTACATAGACACCCGTGATATCTCTCTTTCTCTCTGTAAATTGAATAGACGAACTCACCTCTAAAATAGAGATATCGTTTATTTAAAGTTGCAAGAACCTAAGCTTGTGTTTTACCATGAATCAAACGAACAAGAAACCATCGCATTTCTAGCAAAAGTTATGGTATTGCTTTAATACAATACATGTTAATTAAAACAAATATAGGTGCGTATTTCATTATAATCTAGTTAATTTATCAATCTGATTTTATAATTACGCCTACTTACTCATTGGTGAATACAACTAGATGAGCAAAATTATGAATGATGAACTTAAGTCTTAATTATAGTTTAAATAGACTTGTTTCCCGTATAAGAAAAAAAGTGGCCATATACCGTAATTGAAAAAAGTCTGTCAGTCGGTCGCCTAGCGCTGTTGTGCGATTGGCGCGCAAACGGCAGACTGTTTGAGGTCGCGGCAGTCCGCTTTTGTTATTGACACGGACTGGTATCGCCGCCGCTTGCAACAAAAGGGATTCTCGTAAAAACGCCCCAAGAACCGAATAAACCTAAGTGGCATAAATTAAAACGTGCATGTTAAGTGATCATATTAGTGTGTGGTACACCTGATAGTGCAAAAAAGTGGTCCAAGCAAGGAGGCTGCGTCGCTCGATCTCTTTGGGAAAGGAATGCGTTTAACTGCGTTCGCACGATAGCGTTGAAGCCTTCGAAAGGTGGGTTTTCTTTTATATTCACCGAGAAATCGATTAGACATATACTCTACCATTGAATTCATTCAACTCATTTATTTATATAAGCTCAGGAATTTGTATAAAAACTCTTTGGACTATCACATCCTTATCGATTTCTAGCTCGCGGAATACTCACAGGATCTAGGCTTCTAAATGCTTGTTTTTCATGCAACACTTACCTTTGTAATACAGTACTCTGATAAGAGTGAAGAAAATTATTCCCTAATCATTTTCTCTGTCATGTTCAAGTTAGGGAAAAAGACGCCACATCGCCAGCTTAATAACATGTAGACGTAAGTAGGCAAGTACTTATAATAAAACCTCTTTAGTCTAGCGAGCGAGCGTTGCATGCCCCACATAAAGGTAGGCACCAAGTAGGTGGGCACACAAACCTCTCGTACACGTTTAATCTCCATAGGAATTAGGGATTCTGTATCGTGCTCATAAAAAATTTATAGGCCGCCAGAAAGATCAATACGGGCGTCGCGTGTACGAGACTCACGAATTTTTCGCATGACAATTGGCATTATATGCAAACACTTTGCCTCTGTTGCGGAGAAAAGTAAATTACATTCTACTCTACTTTGAGGCTTTAATGTTACCCGCCTTTTTGTTCGGTGATACGTAAATTCATTTGGTTTCTTCCTTATCATTCAATTGTGTCTTCGTGTATTCTTTTTTATTATGTGATCAAAGAATACAGTACAGGATTAATTAACAAAAAATATATATGGCATCCTATATAATAATAAAGACTTTTTTGTTTTTAATACAGGTTCAATAAAGTTTAATTTGAAATTTTAATTCTTCGCCGCATATTGAAAAAATGTTTTGGAAGGATTTTACTATTTAAAATTTTCTGAATATAGAATTATATTTACTCTGTTCTGTTTCTAGTATTGTTATCGTAATGACTGGTTAATATTACCTACCTATGGCGTCACCATGATATAATCGAAATCACATCTTAGTGGAGACTTAGATGGAGATTTTAGATTTTTCGTCTACCTTTTTTCAATTTCAATTTCTAATTTCATCTCTCTTCCCATGAGATGGTGAAAACATTTAAGTACCTACATTAGCTCAGCATATCAATAGGTGTGACCAAACATTTATTAACTAAAATTGGGATATAGATAGTGCACAATTCAAAAATCTCAAGCGCGATGGACTAGCAATCTATATTCTGCGATAGTTTTGCTAAAGTAATTTTATAGCCAACCTTCCGTCCACCCCAAGAGATTATGGAACGTATATGCATTGTATGTACGGAGCCCAAATCTCTTACGTTTCATCTCCAACCAAGCTAGACGTAAACAAAATACGAGCGAAGTTACGAGTATGTAGAATATGACTATGTATGTATTAGTATTACCTACATTTTAGATTGGCATATTAGTACAACCAAATACGCCGTTGCTACTTCAGTGACCGAAATGACGGAATTGACCTATATTTGGATGACGCAATTTCATTTGAAGCTGAATCTTATGGGATTTGGTAATTTCCGATGGGCGACCGAAAATAGTTGTTAGACAAAGGATTCGATATTACAAATGTTTTATTTTAATCCTTTTTTGACCTGCTTTAGATAATGTCGAACTATAAAGCCACGCTTCACGAGTGGAATTCTTTGTAGGGTAAACAGTGGTTTATGAGTCCATTTCCAAAATTATAGAGTCTAATCAAATTACTTATTCACGTTATAGCCAACGTACAATTAAATAAGTTTTTATGAGTTGCAGTATACAAGCACTATTTCAAGGAATAAGCAGATTTGCTAATGATATTTTCCATCACCTTAAAAAATTAGCGCTTCACAACCAATAATGTTTCTATTGGTACTGTATACTGAATTTTTCTATTGGTAATAAGGTTTCGAGTTCAAATCTGGATGGGATTTGAACTCGAAACCGTTTTAAAAATCCTTTCTAACTAACTAAGCCACACCTACTTAATTCGGATTAGAATGAATGAAAGAAACGTATAAAGGAGCACCATAAACGGCTAGGCACGTATACTGCTACACAAAAGAGATCAGTGATCCGAACCAATTATGATATTTCAAAAACAGAACATAATTAAGATGGCGTCCAGTGAAACAATGGAGCAACGCTGCGTGGCGTCTAAAGCCCCCTCACACGGCATTGGGCGGGTTCCCACATAATTTAGTCCGTGGGAAGACCTTTTCTTTCCCCTTTCGAGTGCAATACCTGCTCAGGTTACCGTGACGCTAATGTATCCTTAAGACGTGTGTCTGTAGCTTTATAACGAACAGATTAGTGTGAGGTTGGGAGTCAATGGAGCTTTAAGTCCTTTTGCAGGGTTCTGTTTTAGGTGAAAAAGAGATAATAAGTAAATGCAATATAAATATGAGGAGACACCTATAAAGAATGTCACAAACTAAACACAAATCAAATAGTTTCTTAGTAATTCTTTGTTTAAGATAAATAAATACCCCGATAAATAAATTCAAGGTATCAAAAACATACTATGTCACCAATATTATGCACACTCCAAATGAGACCACACAATTATATACCCATACATGTAAATGACAAAAACTATACAATATTAACCATTGCTAGTAACAAAAACTAGTAAAAATAACTAGTAAGACATTAGTAACAATATCTTTTACTAAAATCATTACAAAGATCCCCATTTTACCCCTCATAAGAAACATCGTCTTTTTCTAAGTACGATCTTTCCCAAAGACATTGGCCAACCCATCCATGTTCCGATTCCCTGGGCAGGAGTAAGCCAGACATGTCGTGACTCCCCAGAGACCCCTCACCTGGATTGGGAGTCTTTCACTCCGTACCCTCTCTGAATATTGATGAGCAACCTTTCGATGTTCAAGAAACTAGATACGGATACTTAAAAATACATACGTAACGGTCGGTAGGGTGTAATGGTACTAGCTTGTTTCTTGGATTTTGTCAGAGATGATTATATAGGAGGTAAAAGTTAGCATTGTGTGCTACAATTACTGAGAATGTTTTATTAGATGCAGTGGTTGACGATCGATGAACAGTGGTTGAAATAATTAACTTTAATTAATTTGCAAAATCTGACTAAGACATTGTTCACTTCTCAATGATTAGGTACAAATGATTCCTCGAATATTATTGATATGATACGAAGTGTCAATAGTTCTAAGGATAGCTTAGGTTGGATAGGATAAGATAAATACAGCCTAGTCATCTTTTATAATTTCTTAAGATTTGTCGCCAAGTATAAGCTAAATGTGATTATAGGTATTCGAAACATTTGTTTATGAATGGCAATCGTAACTCTTACTGTACTGTAAAACATTAGTATGCCGATATTTGAATTTAAGTTATTTTGGTCCTAGCTTCATAGCATAATTAGATGAGAGTTAGATAAGAATAAGTGTTATTTAATTTACATTCACACAGAACTTAGAAGTCGTTAACCCACCATTTCCTTCAGATAGTATCGTTGGGAATAAACTATGTATTTAATGCTGTACCATTGTGTTTCTGGAGGAAAACACATAATACACTCACGACCTTTTATACTATTGTAGGTGGACATAGGAGGAGATACTCTCAGACCGATACTCAGGAAATACTTTCAGGTAATAATTATAATAATAAATAATTGATATGATAGTGGGGGCATGAATATGATAACCTATCGTTTCATACATTTTGTTTTCTTATTATTGGTATTATTAGTCGCTTCTCACTACAAGTTAGCAACACAGATAGTAAATATTTACGTCTTTAACTAAAGACAGGTTACATGCAATAATCATTTACATCCTTCCCCATAATATGATTTACGAGTATATACCCAATATGAGTACGTAACATATAATGATACCTAATATATTCGCAATAAAACATTTTACTAGAAATCACAGTAGGAGAAAATTGACGGTAGTTAGTTAAATCGCGCGGAAAGTGTGGCAACCCTATTGTACGGAATAGAGCGGCCTATTTCTTAGGAGCTACATTAAAGCTGATAAAAATGTATACGGGCTGTATTAGATAATAGATAAACGCATAATGTGAGAAAGATATGGTAAAAAAACGTGGATGTGTGTTTTAATATAGATTGAAGTAAGTACTAAAATTTGTGAAAGACTTACGACATGAACTTATTGGATGTGAAACAGCTAGTTAACTACTTGATAAAAACCAACAATATAAATAAAAAATACCAAGAAACTTTGCTTGTATACGAAAAAGTTCTTTAAATAATATATAATGTCGATATATATATATATAGTACGTAATTAGACACCAAGATTATCAACTTTTTATTATTCAAATCCCATGCTTCAGCAGGTACCGAGTAATCAACGAAACAAGTTATTAGTCATTTGACATATTTATTTAAATTATATATGGGTAAATGTGTTTCCTCGCAACATTTTTACTATAATATTCTACATATAAACGCTATATCATTAGATGAAATGAGTTTGCAGATGTATACTAGTAGAGATATATATTGATAGAGTGTGATTGCCTTTTCAAGTCCATCCTGCTCCAAATTTGGGTCAAAGTAACCCTCAGAGCAGATGACCGTAAGGAAAACACTTTTTCTCTTTACTCTACCATCTATCAAATTAAGGGTTGTCGCGGAAATTAGTAAACGATGAATATTAATTCAGCGTTCATGTGGCAGTGTATATTAAACTGTGCGTGATAACATTATTGGATATATAAATGTTGACCTGTCTTACCTGTCTATATAATTTGGGGATAAAGTTGCAATATAGACTATATAAATGAGATCTTAACGTAAATTTCTACAAGGCTTGAATGTAAAGGAAAATAGGTATTAGTGTAAAAGCTAACATACAGCATACTACTTAAGACGATCCCTAGTCTTTAGTCATATGTAACGCCATATTAGCAAGAAACACTCTGATTCTATTCTTGTCACAAATCCATCAAGCATTAAATATACATTAGAAATAAGTTCAGTTAAAAGTGCTAACCCTATCAAGAGGTCACGATTGTGCTTAGAAAATTTGTGAAAGTGATTTTCGGAGGCCCCTTTTAGTCTTTACATGTACGAGCACAACATTTCGAATCTATTGTACAATAATAGATAGTAATTTGAACGTAAACTTTGGTTGGCTAGAAAATATTAAAGTTGTGACCAGTTATAACTTAGTGCTGGTCTCGAGTGCTAGATTGAGAGTTAGAGGTAAGTCGCTTTTTTAAAATAATTCCATTGAACTACATTTTAAATACCAAAAAAACCTGAAGTTGGTCTTGTATGAATTACAGTCGTAAATTAATTCATCATTATTTAAATTTCCCATTCTAGTACAGATAATCTATTTTATTAATCATAAGTCACTAGCCATACCTAGTTGCTTATTGCAGCATTCAGTTCTCTTTGAGTCATTAAGAGGAAATCGTTCGTCAGTAAGGACACTCTAAAGAATCGATGTAAATAAACCGCTGAGCTTAAAACCCTAATCCAATCGGAGATTCTTGCATTCAGCGGTTCATCTTTTGTCAGGAAATCGAATCGTGGAATCGATTCAATGCCTGCAATCGAATAGTGTTGGGGTTTCTTGCTATTATTTTGAAGATAGATGGTAAATACTTTCTAATTTCGTTATAAAAGAGATTCTTATTATATTTTCAGTTCCTTTCAAAACTTGAAAGGAAAATTATCCACTATAAGCATACCTATTGTATTAGATAATAGTTTTAACGTGGAATAAAAATGCAGCTGCAATATTTATTTAATACTTATAGGTTATCATCTTCTCAGAATTTATAATCCTCATTGCAATGAATCCGTATTATTAAAACATAAACATTTCTATGTAATCAATCTTTCAACGTAGACATAATTGAGAAATGACTAGGTAGGTACGTTCATTTGCTTTCCGCAATGAAGCTTCTCTTTTACGCCTCCACCTGCCTCAGTGCATGGTTGCGGGTAGAATTACTACAGAGGTCGTGTTTAAGGGTCTGGAAGTAAGTTTTGGGAAGTTGACTACAGTCTATATTATGTCCGATAGTATAATTTACTTACTCATCATTTGAGGCTTACTCTTTAGTTGATCCTGGGCCTCAAGTCTACTTATTAGTTTTAATACAATTGTAGTTTATCTCTTAAGTAATAGTGTGAAGTTTGTTCTAAGTTAGGGAAAGACAATTTTTGCCTTAAAAATTGTGTACTTGGGCCACTAGTCTGAGATATGATTGCATGTACACAACAACAACCTATTTGTATCTAGTGATTCCCGTATCCTTTTGTACTATAGTGTATTCGCGTTAAGAAAATAGTGACGTCATCATTACCCAAACGATTTGACCAGTGAGACGTGACAACGGTTGTCTGCAATTGGTCAATGTGACTGTTTTCTCATTCACTCACGTCTCATTGGCCAGTTTAACGTATGAATATTATGTCGTCACTATTTTCTTAACGCGAATACACTATAATCTGTTGTATATCAAGAGAATTATACTAGCTATCGTTATTGACATGTTGTAAGAGACGACGAAGCGCCTAGGGGTCATTTGAACCCATTAGGTGATGAGCTTAGTAATATATTTATATCTGTAACTCACAACTATAGGTCGTCATTAAACGTTAGTCTAACAGAAGCTATTAGTATGCTACCAGATACGTAGCGTAACTCTAACAGAATTTGTCAGTCCAACTTCAAAATAGCTATTGTCTGAGAATATGCAAGTATTACGTAAGCCCCGTATCACTTTGACAAGGCACGGAGCCCGTTGCATGAAAATATCCTCGTTTGCCCCTTTCAGTAAAGAGCGTTTTGTTTGAGGAAATTCGCCATTTTGTTGGGCATTGCTCAAACGAGCGTCGCTCGGGACCTAATGCGCGCCTTTCCGCGTATAAAACATACATAGACATGTGCGTATATCAAAGAGAAAAGGCAAAATGTAGGGAGTCCTGTTTTTCTCTATGGTACAGGTTTATTTTCAAATATTTATCAAAAGTTCTCTATGGTAGAGTTTGTCTTTTATTTATTTTAGTACAGTTTCCAATATTGAGTACTTCAAATACGAGTAGAATTAAAAAGAGAGATGAAAGGGACACTATTGATTTGGAAATTTTTAGACTTGTGTAAAGTCAACGTTTGTTTAAGAAATCCTATGAAATACATAATAAAACATTCAATTACGATCAATGCATACATATATCAGACCAGATAAGAAAGGAGATCAGTATTTATTTTTTCACTGCTGCCTCCATTGAAAATCGACCATGAATCTTCAGGTTCATGTAATGTCAGTTTCACACGTCCTGTTTAGAAATTAAAGGGCTATCTTAGATATTAAAGGACAATATACACGTATGACACGTATTAATACCCTTTATTTAAAGGAAGATTCGTCCATTTATTTATACGTGGAATTAATCTATATAAAGAAGGGGCAATCTATTTTCAATCGCGACAGTTTCCGTCCAGTGTGAGCTGGTCTTTATGGCCATTTCCTTGCCGCTTCATGTCTTCGCGAATAAGGAAAAATACAGAACGAAAATAAAGTTGCCCATTAACCCAGATAAACAGAGATGGAGCTTTGCGCTATTTTTAGATTGCAATGAGTATAAATTAGGTTAAACATCAGTTCATTTTTTGTATTATTGATTTCACAATGTTGTGTTTGTCATTGAACTTGTAACGTATTAATACACGAAGTATTTCTGTAGGGTACTTTAAATAGTCTTATAAAAAAGTGATTTTCGAGTAGCTGAATATCATGGTTTTTGGTAAACAAACCATTAGGAACGTAGAGGCAAAAATATGTATGTATGAGTATTAGTGCAATTTAGATTCATAAGTACGAACAGTTATATCAAAGTTGCAATAAGGTAGACTATGTAAGCTGTTAAAAGTGTTTGCAAGACTGCTTCAACGTACTTTTAATCTAAATACGGTCTCATATTTTATGACATATAGCGCTCGTGTCAAGTAATCTTTTTTCTTATCTTTATCTGCTGGGAGCAGACTGGCCTCAACAAATTACATACATACTTTAAAACATTGAACTTGGTTTCAATAACATTTACTTCGACATTAAATAATATACACACCTATTATTCTATTACATTTGAGGATGACTCATCCTTTTAGAGACAAAATATACCTTCGATAACAATTAGCATTAATTAAAGTAGTTTTTTATGTTAATACATAATAATCCTGACAGGTTGCTAGCTCTTTGTCTAATAAATTCTGTTTCCACATAGTACCTGAGTTGCCTTTTAGGACATATGAAACAAAGCAGCTATCATATACATATTATGTTCTAATCAAACCCCGGATATTATTCATCTTAATTATTATTTTATAAATAAATATCTAAGGGAATTATAAGATAAAAGTAGAGAATCCTAAAAAATGAAACACAATAGACTTCCACCTTGCGTAACAATAAATTACAGATAACTTCCAAAATGGAGGCGACCATAGACAAAACGCAGTATCCCCCATCGACTCAATGAGTTACCTGACCAAATAGTTTCCGAACAAAAGAGGTTATAAATCTTCGACAGGAAGGATTCGGACCTCCTTGGGATGTAAAATTTCACGCTCAAATAGTTAAGCGTATTGTGTATCATTTTCTAGGAATTCTTGGTGACGCAGGGTGCTGCAACATTAATAACGATAAAATACATATTTATACTTATATATTCTTTTATAACCATAGCGGTGGTCAGTTGTATGACAGATTATCAATTTCTATTATTATTAGCTTGGCTATATCTGTAATTACCTATTTTAATACGAAGTATCCCGCCGGTATACCGCTATAGTGCTGACAGAACATTGATTATAAATCCATAAATATTGCTGTCTACAACCCATAGTTATCTCTTTCGTAACTAAATGAAAATAATAAAAACCAAAGATATGAAAGGCTATAACCATTAAAAGTAGAGTACCCGCCACATACGGTGGCAGTAGCCAAACTTGGAACTAAATTTGACGTTTCCGCCATTGCGTGTTATTTTGTATGAAAAGTAAATTTAGTATTACCAGCGTTGTGTTTTTTGCCCACTCTTTGTAATTTTTATGTTTGTTAAGGGTGATTATAATAAATTGATTTCCGGAGTTTCTTGTTAGTTCTTCTCCAAGCTAGGGTCTCCGCTGATCTAACCTCGGTAAAAAATATGTAAAGACAATGCTCAGTGCCATGTTTGAAATAATAGTTTTAAGAGATTCGCGATTTATACTCATGATATAAGATATAAGGGTGTGTATAAGATTGATTGCAGCTGTGGGAAATCCTATGTCGAACAGACTAAACGGTCTATTGCGGACAGAGTGAAGGAACACATAATATATGTAATATATAATAAGAAGGATAAGTCCCGTTAATTATTAATCATGTTTGAAATAGTATAATAAACATATTTTGACTTTGATATATTAATTTGTTTTATTTGAGTTTATAGCTCTGCAACCAAAGATCGTTACAAATGAAACCTATAATGTTTCGAGCCGTATGGCACAGTGAGTGCTAGTTTTGGCGTGTTTACTGGTAACACTGAATTACGCGACTGTGGCGACGCCTCCAACTGCCACCGTATGTGGCGCGATCTCTAAATGCATTGCTACTTAATTATTCAAAGAGTTCCTATTTACGAACCTCTTTGATATTTGACACCAAAAAGTTCGGATATCTCTTTTTGAATAAACAACCGACCTCTATGGGCGCCGAAGCTGACAATATTTGATTTCGAAATTTTGACCACTTAACTGCACGATGTTAAAATCCCTCCGTCACTTTCGTTTTCCACACAAAAGAAAAGGAAGAAGCATATTTCGGAACTTCGTTCGGAAACCAGTTCCTGTGGGAACTCAAACATGAGTTTTTATGAGTTGTTTCTTTCACAGGATTCGCTTTTGTTCAATTTTATTGACTTTAATACCTTCACACTAAGGCCCTAATTTTTTACGAATTTGACAGAAGAACCAAGATGGTGCTGATGGTCATCCAATAGACGGTTATCTAGTTCTCATATTATAATCCCTTTTAGGGTTGGCAAGTACCTCTGAGAAATAAGATGTACTCGGATTACCTTTAACAAACCTATGTATACGAGTCGTGATAGCATATTGGTGACAGGTTGTTAGCCCATCCCCCCAATAGATTCCTTTTAACCTCAATCCCTTAATCACCTGCACCAACTATTTAACGTCCCGGACTGTTTTTCGATAAACTAACACCCATTTAGATATATTAATTACAAAGAAAAGTTAAATTACTAGTGTAAATAATGTTCACAAGTGTATTTAATTAATTCACTTCTTTTACATCCCGTGTATAAGATATTAAACTTACCATATAAAGTCTTGTCTAGAATAATTATATGTGTGGAACTGTGTTGATCAACATCGTATAATTTGGATTAAAACGTGTTTTCCCGATCAAAACTGGATGTTGATTCGAGGTCTAGAGATGGGCAGCGAACACAGTATCGATAACTAGTTCTCAATAATGCTTTCACAGACAGAAAAACTTAAAATATTGCGCTTATAATAAAAAAATAAAAAAAAATAATGAATGATGTTCAAGCAGTTAATCCAAATTAGACTAGCACAAATTTTCCGGAAAATGTACTATCTGGGAAAATAACTGTGACTCATACCGTGAGGTTTAATGAATCGACCTAAATAGCGAGGGTGTTCAGCTGTTTATCTGACTAAGTAGCCACCATCAACAATATTTCTATGCAACACAAAAATATATTAACTATTACAACCAATTTCTCAGCTATTACGAACTACTTTGAAACGCATTATTTCCTTTACTTTCAACACAACACCTACGACAATTTATATTATGTATAACCTAGAGTAACTCCTTCCCGTAGTCGATAGAAAACCATGGATACAGTGCCCATCACTATACCCGGAGAGCTGCGTCTGCTCGATGTGGTCGGACGGGCAGAACCGGCTCAGGTTCGATGCCCGGCCGTGCACTTGTCGCATCTGTCACTGGATGCTGGCAGTTTTTACAAAAACACCTGTGGGAACTTTACTAGAAGTACCAACGTATGGAATAAGACAGTTATCCATATATAAAAACATGCTCTCATCATAGGCAGGATAGAAGAAAAGGTTCAAATATTTCGTCTCATTTACACACATATATCCCCTCTACCTCTACTACTTTCTCTCCCCTCTACTCTAGCCTCTACGTCCCCAATGGCATAGGCAAAGATTATGGATCGTCACCTGGAACAATCCTGAAAAATCGCTCTTGCTTCACTCACACCCTTCCTTCTCATATATACTCTTCTGTTCTTCACACTACTTACGTGCCTTGAGAAAAATGTCTCGCATAATATCGAATATCGTCTCATTTAAGCAGGCATGTTGTATATTTCGCCACATTAACCTAACCAGGTTGTTTAAGATATTTCTTTTAAACTATTAGTGATGTTTCTTAAAAGCTTTACGCTAAATATACATAAAATGCTAGTAATTAAAATTGTATTGGGATACCGTAGCAGTCTATGAATCTAGCACTCTGTACACCCTGTCGAAAAACATAATTCCGTGACTATTGTAACTCCTGTACGCTTAATATGAAATGCAATTTCTAAAGGGCTTTATTTTCTCGAAGCCTAGTCATTCGAAATAACGAAGCACTTACCACTATTTTGGGTATAATTACCTTAATAATAGGGGAAAACACCAAGAACAAACTCATGCTTATTTAGGTTGAATAGTGTAGTAAGGTGTTAGGCCAAAAGATTTGATCATAAATGGACATCTGTATTAAAAAGTCAAATGTAGAAGTAACTACAATATTGCAATTTAATCGTAGAAAATATCTACGTTGAGGGAAAACATCTTCAAGAAAATAAATACGTAGGATTCTTGTGAATAGTCTGTACCCATATGCAACCACTCCACATTAAGTGCTGCTATTGACTTGATAGTCTTGTCTAATCCTCGGGTGCTAACTTTTAATAAAAAAATATAATAATACTTCACAAATGCAGCGATGGATAGAGTACCCGCCACATACGGTGGCAGTAGCCAAACTTGGAACTAAATTTGACGTTTCCGCAATTGCGTGTTATTTTGTATGAAAGGTAAATTTAGTATTACCAGCGTTGTGTTTTTTGCCCACTCTTTGTAATTTTTATGTTTGTTAAGGGTGATTATAATAAATTGATTTCCGGAGTTTCTTGTTAGTTCTTCTCCAAGCTAGGGTCTCCGCTAATCTAACCTCGGTAAAAAATATGTAAAGACAATGCTCAGTGCCATGTTTGAAATAGTTTTTTTAATTTATACTTAGATCATAAGATAACTTTCAAAGAGAGCTTGTGATATTTATAATTTTGAATATATTATGGCAGATGAAGGCGTCGCCGCAGTTGCATAATTCACTGTTGCCAGTAAACACGCCAAAACTAGCAATCACTGTGCCATACGGCTCGATAACATTCAAAGAGAGCTTGTGATAGGGCCTATTTTAAATAAACATATTTTGACTTAGATATATTAATTTGTTTTATTTGAGTTTATAGCTCTGCAACCAAAGATCGTTACAAATGAAACCTCAATATAATGTATCGAGCCGTATGGCACAGTGAGTGCTAGTTTTGGCGTGTTTACTGGCAACACTGGATTACGCGACTGTGGCGACGCCTCCAACTGCCACCGTATGTGGCGGGTACTCTAGGCAATACTCTAACTAAAAGATTTTGATGTTTTTGTTACGAAAACAGATATGAATGTCATTGAAGCTACTGAGTAACTACTATATGTAATTTCTGTTTACCCTTGTAACGAAAAGCAACCGTGAACCTACATACATAGCATACAAATTGTAGTATGGCGTGACAGGCATAATTAGTTGCATTTCAAATTCACTATAGCACGAATTTTATTACATTTTAATGGTTGTTATTTTGTTATAAGGCCATTTTGTCCAGTGCAATAAAAATATTATGCATCACGTCCGTTACTTTAAATGGTCGACAGAACTGGTAACACAAATCTTTTAACGTTTTTTCAAAGTCAATATTATGTCTTTATTTAAAATATGAAAGCACAAATACAGTAGTTCATTCATTAAGAGTTAAAAACATTTATCCCTTTATAATCCGACACCGGTTGCCTCTTTATAATATATTATTACTGTTTTAATCCTAATAAGAAATAAAATTAAATTATATCTCTTATTCCTCTCTTACGCCTTATCTTTATAATGAATAAGTTTACTCTTTACATTGTATTCCAATACGTAACTGCTATGGTGTTGTAAAGTAACAATTTAATACGTAATAATAATAACTAATGATACACAATTGCACAGATTTACTTTAATTTGTCTCTTCATACATAGCTCAAAAATTCATAGTACTTACACAACAAATTTACAATAAATATAATAAATACATGTCAAAATAGACATCGTATAATGCATTTAGAACATCTTTAAAAAGTATATAACGTAATGTCGTCTCAATAAATAACTATAAATTAATAAACAATTAAAATAGGTAGGTAACAACTTTTGCAAGTAATTGTACTTTTGCAGTTAATATTTTTATTGCTATATTTTTTGTGACGTTATAGTATCTGTTCACGCGCGATTACATACATATTTCTTGTCTATGTACATATTACATTCTCAAATTAAGTAAATGTATTATTCTTTTTTGAGAAATAAAGTTCTTTAAACCTTATAATACACGTGATTAATAACTAACGGGACTTATCGCGTATGTTTTTATATAATAAAGTTACCTTTATTAACCCGACTGAGTCTGCCCGTGACCATGGCTGCTGCAACGTAGCCGAAACGTCGGGATATTAAAGGTAACTTTATTATATAAAAACATACGCGATAAGTCCCGTTAGTTATTAATCATGAGTATAAATCGCGAATCTCTTAAAACTTATAATACACAAATCAAAGTAAATGTATGCAGGCAGCTAATGTCACTTTTTGCGTCCCAGACTAGCACATTCTGTATGCACAACACACACTGTTTCCAATGCGCATTTCGCATGTATAGAGAATACAATGTTGGTGCAGCGATGTATGAGAATTGTGGGCTTACTATGTAGTTCTTGATAATATTTACTTTTTATATGTTACTTATTACGACTCTGGCATGTACCAATGAATGAAATTTAAATGTCTATTTCATTTACGTACATAATTTACAGTCGCTAACGGTGAGGGAAAACATCGTGAGGAAACCTGCCTATCCCTCAGTCAGTGCCTATATACGGCGATACGGTTCACTACCTATCACGTTGGGTGCTGTCTGTCTAGTGATACGTGGGCTTCGAATGACCCATACCTAACATGCCTTCGAAATTTCGGAGATGGGCATTCAAGCCTCTGACTACCCCGCCATAATAAAAAAGGGAGTGTGTATACACAAGCCGTGAAGCGTGTGTGTGTGTGTGTTTTATTACTACCATATCATTTCAGGCTATTAAACCAATGCGATAGAGTATACATTGTTTCAAAATAGGAGTATAACAAAATTAACTCATGATATTACATATTTATAAATATACCTACAGACTCGTATAGTCGATTATATTTTATTTTACAGACTCTTGTAATAGGTTCTTGTATAAAACACCTTAGATCCATTATCGGATATAGGTTGTCTATACATCAGCCTGTGCATCAGCTAATAATAACAAATAACATATTGAAAAGACGGATGTTTTTTGGTTTGTAATCCTAACTTGTGCAAAAGTACAAGTACAATATTACACATTCAATTTATTCAATCCCTTTCTGAGAAAACAGTTACGAGTTGAGTTTAGTCAGTTACGAGTTGTAACTCGATCGTGTAGTAATAGTAGCGGCCGCCGCATACGTACAAACCATAGATAAAGCAGGTGCTTTCTAAAATATGACTCTGCATCGGCCTACGAGTACTAATGCCCTAAAATATGAACGGCAATGGGCTTCTGCCAATTCTTTTTGCATGCTCTATCACGTGCGCCTAGGCGTGGGACGCGGTGTTTATTTACCTTGTTTTACTTTTATCGATAAATGATATGATATAAGCGTAGATTTACACTGATATTTATACGTTTTTTGTTGGACTTAATGAAAGAAAGGCTGTTTATTTTGTCATGTTTAGATTTATTATTGAAGACAAATATAATAAGGGCCCTAACAAAAATATAGTAATATTATAGTAAATAAGAGTGCACAAACAATATAGAAATTATAAAACTCGTATTAAAATTTGATATCTTATTTGATTGTATTTTTAATTTGATTAACTATAGGGCATGTTTTTATTGTCCGAAGCTGCATATGAAAATATGAAACAAATTTCATAAATTATATTCTGCATTACAGCAATATCGATGTCGATAAAGCAATATTCTCAAGCCTATAAAAAGTATTGATAGTATATTGCTAGTGGGCACATATGACCTACAGTAGCCAATGCCAATTTTTTCTAAATTTGTTTTTGCTATCAGTCAGAATTTGCTGTAGGCTGTATTTTGAAATAGATAGACTGGATAATCAAATATTCTTGTTTTGCCGTTATTTGAATTGACGTTTGCAAATTAAAATTGATGTGCCCGCTAGAACATATAACCAACCAACACAACTGCTCATCGTTATAAAATAAAAATACACTTAATCCATATAATGGCCGGATGATTAATAGAAAAGCGTTAAGAAAACTTGACAGTGCTATTTATTTCCTAACGAAAGAATGCAATCATTAATAAACATTAACGAAATGCCAGTGTAGCTACAAAATTACAAAACACAGCAAAAAGTAAAAGAAATTGAATGAATGAAAATGATAAATTCGCGCCGAACCAAAATGGCTGTGAAAGAATTCTGGCGGACAGGTAAGCTCCCCTTATTTATCCATAGAGGTGATCCATCAAAGTCGGAACTGCTTTCGAGAATGCGCAAGTAGTTCGAGAAACTTTTTGAAGTCTTTAAAAAGAAATAGGTTACGCGGTCTATAATTTACACAACTGGGTGGGCAAGTACCTACATACAACATTTTGTTCGTCATATCAGTCAATACCAGTGCGTCACGTCATAACAGTTATAGATTAATACAACATTGCATTGTTTAAAAAGTGTAGTTATGGTTAGGTTGGATTTTATAATAGTAATTTAAAATATTATTTAATACGGTAGGAAATAGCATTTCATTATTATTCTCTACGTGTGTAACAAATTGAAATATACATATGTATATTGTCGCATAACATAGGTACGTACTTTATATAAACATCTTTTGTAGTAAAATTAAAAAGTAATAAAGTCTCAACGTGGATGAAGTATGAATTACGATACATACGTAAAGAACAGAAGAGCATGCATTAGATGCATTAGATTGGTAATCAATGAACTTATGAAAGCAAGCGTATTATGTCTCATTTTAAGTGATCAACGAGTATAATTAACTCTGCATATCCGGTAGGGAAGGGAAGTGGTGGTATAATTATGTTGATAAAGCATTATCTATTCAGTTCAACTAAAAAACCTTAGCTTATAAAAAATACTGAGGCAAGATTTTCCCGTTTTTAATAAACCTATTGATAATGAGTAGTAACTTTTACCAATATACTACTAATAATGATGTCTCATTGAGCGGGCCCAGCGAAGCGCATTGAGATCGCGCGAGCTTATGTCACTTTGACAGGCCGCCATGATGGATGGCATTTGACAACACAGCGGATCGTTACATGACCGCATCTGTCAATAACAGGCAAGTTTTATGAGATTTTACTTAAATGTACTTAAATGTTTTTACTTTATAGCAATTTCAGTAATTAATACGATTATCCAACCTATGATGATACCAAGGACTCGCAGACCTCTGACTTTCTCGTAAGGATTGTGGTCGTAAAATATTATATGTTAGAAAGTAATTTTCATTAGTAAAGCAACCATCTAAATAACTATCAAAAGCTTACATTGAAAATATTGTTATTAGATCTTCTAGTCAACCTAACTTAGGCGCTAACCAGTCTTAAATGTTAGACTCGTCTCGAAATTAAATGTTTAGTTTTTTGTTCAATAAATAAAATACTATCTACACTGCAGTTCGTGCTCATAGACAATCAGGTCAGTCTTTCAACGTGACTCATCTCGATTCAGCCTATTATGTAGAGGGGGCTTTATCCGGCACCTTTTCAAAGAGATCTGAGCTACCTCTCCTGTTTAATTACTTAGTAACAGTATCCGGGTGAAATTGGGTTCTCGACATCAATATTTTTCCATTGGCTCCCAAATTGATCGATTTACAGTCGAAACACGATTAACACCGACACTATGATATCGTAATTGAATCGGATTGGACGTGATTGAGTTTGTTTTGTCCATATAAAAATTTTATGGACTAAATATATGAAACGAACAAGTTAAATTTAATTATAGTAAATAAATCGTAATTAAAATCTAAAATCCTGGATCCAACATAAAACATTTTACAAATATAAAAAAATATAGAGGATGATTGATTATGAATTTTAATAAAATAACGTTTTGTAGAAACTATTAAAATATAAACCTATATTTGAACACGTGAACTAAAAATTCAAATCAGTGTTTCGACCAAAAGCCCGCCATTTCCATTTGCTGTCAGTTTTGAATGGACGCCATTACGTATTCACTTCTCCGCCATCATAACGTATTTAGATTTTTACACTCGCTCCTCCGAGATGCTTTGCAAATGACGAGACAGCTTAGCATGGCATTAGAGTAAACATAATTCATACATATCATCACCCCCATCACTATAGTAGGCAGGAATCACAGATTAATAAAGAATAGGCAATTTCCTCGATCTTAGCAAATCACTAATGCTTCATTAACATCGATACATCTACTCATTCTTTTCCTGAAGTAATTCTGAGTTGTAAAAAGGAATTTATATCTACATTCATCCCAGCTTGTCGTTTTAGGTAAATGAAGTCTATTGGACTATGTAAGGACGAAGGAACCAGTCGAAAATATGTTATATAATTGTGATAGCAACATCGATAGTTTAATCGAAGGTAACAAAGCGCGAGTAATGTCTCCTAAATGTCTTTGAGGATATAATAGGATGTGAAAGAGAATATGTGTACAAGTGAACGCATCTACAAGTCATGCTAATTACGTCGTTGACACTAAAATCAGTACGAATATAAACAAAGACATCAACGCTCTTCATCCAGCTTGTTTATTTACATGTTTGTTTGTAGATACCCAAAATGAATTCTTAAATATATCTTTTTAATACACTAAATGAGACTACTTAATAAAAGTTAGTTTGAGAAGTCTTTGAATCGTATCTCACGACCTACCTGGCCGGCTGATTACATTCTATTCCATTCCCAAACTTTCTTATGATCTCCTGCTGAAGGTATGCTATGCCTTCGTCGCAGTTATGGTAATACCATTAAGTTAATGCGTTGCTTTCTGTTTTAGGAATACCCACCCTACATTCAGGCGATCTGCGACGGTGAGTTTTGCATTATGAATCCGCTCTAGCTTTTTGCATTTACTAAGTCTGCTTCTTTCTGTTGCTTGCTTGTGTTGGGAGTGACATGGAGTAAGAACTTTGAGTAACAAATATGAGTAAGATATACGTCATGTTTTGATCGTATATCATTGTGACTAAGATTTGTTTGGCTATACCTATTTATATATATGTAAATGTATAATGAAATATTTTATGTAAGATTGTAAGTTCAAGCGTGTATTTGGTATGTCACCGAAAGGTTCCCTGTTAGGGTTACGTACCCTAACAGTGAATAGAATTCATGTGTCGATTACTACTGTCACATAAATATACATTCACGTGTTTTGATCGATTTTGGGGTGGATAAAACCTTGGAGAATTGCTCTCTCATTAGCCCAATATTATTTTGGGGTCTTATTGAAAATTGGTAACCGGTTCCTAGCCCTAACCAACAGATTCTATTTACCCGTAGTTTGCGTTCTTTTTCGTCCCAGATAGCACGGGACCATTACTACATACATAAATACGTCATACACATCACGCCTGATTTCCAGTAGAGGGGTAGGCAGACATTACGGATCCCCATTTGTCCCAATCCTGGCAGACCACTTTCGCTTCATTGACACTCATACATCTTCTCATACACACTCGGTGGTTATCTATATACTCCTAACGTCACCCTTTTTCAATATAGCGTCTATCTGACAGTCATATGTCTTATTGGGCCGGCCCCTACATACCCGCCCTTCCACTTCACTCCCATACATTCCATTACTACTAAGAATAAATTCAGCTAAAAACCTTCCATAAATCCCAAACTATAACGCGACTACAAAAAGCTGTAGCTCTATATTGTTGTGCATTGCAGTTGTTTGAATAAAGCGTAGGTGTTGACATTGCCCGTTGCAGAGTGGGTGTCGAGATGGATATCTGTGTTACCAAATCACTGACGATCCCAAAAGAATAAGACGTCATGGCGCGTCATATTGGATTTATTTACTAATGTGTTCGCGTTTGCTTGTAACGTAGGGATAGCAAGATATTATTGTGAATGCGAGAGGTTGAAAATTCTGACAAAATGATTTTGTTACTTATACAAAAGTTAAGGTTGTTATGCATGGTTTTCTGTTTTTCATTGTTCATGTTTATAATACAATGAAAAACATTCATGTTTATAATAATATAAATATCGATAGACGAAAATCCAAATGTAAATATATAAATATTTACATTTGGATTTTCGTCTTCTAATTCCTTTCGTAGTGGTAGAACCTCGGAGACATCAAAATACTTTACTTTTAGCATTCATATTAAGTTGTGTTTAACCAATACACATAGTTCGTTCTTATACTTTTTTAAAAGTATGCAGAGATGTTACTTCTCCATTTTTCTTAATCCTATCAAACCCTTTTCCCTTCATTATAATCCACACACCTCCGCATATACACTCAGTATTTCTAGTTACTCCAAACGTCATCCTTTCTAGTGCATTAATGGTGGCTATTCCAATGGCGCCAACCGGAAGTGTGTTGAGTGCTTCCGGTGTAGCACATAGATCAAGAAGCATATTTATTATGCCACTTCCGGGAACCATATTCAATAACATGTACTGTAGCCTTGTGCAAACATAGAGAAATATTGAATGTCGTTTTCATGAATATGACGATATACTGAAGAAGGATCTTTGCTAGTTTAGGCCGTAAATAAAATGCTGATTTTCTTCCTGATATACTTAATAATAAAAACCGTAATAAAAACCGCCACAAAAACACACAATACAAAACGTTAAAAATAAAAAAACTTACAAACTAGGGGGTATAACTTGTGCATATTATTGCCGTAGCAAAAAGGTTCTAACTCAGCTGGGTATGTGACGTTTGGTGGCTAACGCAACGCTGGTATTAACAACTGGTTATACAACGTTTATATTTTAAAGAAAATACATAAATAAATAACTCTTTATTGACTTTCAATACACGTTAACTAATATTTAAACAGTAGTGATAGATTGCTATAATCATGTGCATTTAAACGTCAATAAAAATTGGTTGCTGACTCAACACTGCCAGCCTGGAGAACCTTAGGGAAACTAATCTTTCGGGTGATGGGATTACATACTGTCACCTAAGTTTAATATTATACAGTATCAATTTAATCACAAATCCAGTGGAATAACATACCATCTTCAATGTTAAATATTATTCCATATCAATATAATCGCAGTTCCAGTTAATATTGTGAAGGTGATCAGGTCACAGAGGTACATACCACCTCAAAAGGGATGGCAATATGTTAGTGTGTGTATGTATGGATTAAGACGTACATACAATCGGTCATTGTGGATGTCTCAGTTGAACTAAGAGCACATATATATGTATCATTTTATAAAGCATTTTACGTGTATTTAGAAGCTTGTGATTTCAGCGCCATTATTAACAAATAAGTAGATAGCGCATTAGACATATATGTTATATTTATCACAGTGACACTAATGTTATTAGATACATTTTGAAAGACCTAGTATTTATAATACGGTTGCGATTTGAAAGATGTAATGTCTAAGTTTGAAAAAAACATGCTTCGATGGTTTGGACATGTTATGCTGATGAATGATATTAGATTGACCCAATAAGACTTATAAAAGTCAGATAGATGCTTGAAAAAGGGTGACGTTAGGAGTGCCTATAACCGCCGACTGTGTATGAGTGTCAATGAAGCGAAAGTGGTCTGTCAGGATCGGGACAAATGGAAATCCGTGATCTCTACCCCTCTACAGGGAATCAGGCGTGATGTGTATGTATGTATTTATTTTAATGACACCGAGGTTCTGTCCACCCTTAAGGTGTAAAAGGACGTACACTGCATCTTCAGACACACTTGTCCTCTCAACAAACTTCACACCACTCAAGCATCTGTATCGCTGGACCAGTTCTGAAGTCATTGAACCCAGCTCATCTCTTTCACACCACACCCATCCGCGCTTGGGAAGAGAGGAACAGGCAATCAGGATCGACTTTTATAGCCGTCTCGCTTTTTCCTACTGGAATATCCTTGTAGGAAAAGAATGGAGATAGTTCGGAACTGGGTCTTGATAACTTAGGTACTATGAGAGTCATAATAACTTAGGTTTTACGCTACAATGCCTAAGACTAGAGTTATAGAAGGTTTCTGCTTGTTGACTACCTAGTAGGAATTGAAATCACTTTAAAGACAGTATGTTTAAAGTAGCTATGAAACTGAGTACCATCAAAGTTCTGTGTACCCTCTTTGAGGATTTTAAACGTGATGTATGCGTGTGTTTACAATCTTTAAGTAGATAACAACAAAGTTTTGAAGGAAATGAGCAAATATTATTGGTACCTAACTATCATAGAATCGGAATATATCATCACAACAGATATCCTTTGCGGATTAACCTACTAGGTTGATAGCCCATCATCCTAAGCATATCTCATCAAAACACCATCAAACTTACTCACTCAGTCGCTCACAGTCACAAGTCGGAATATTTCGTACACGTGCAAAATATCCATTCTAAAACATAACATACTAAACACGTTACAATACGTTAACAAAATCCGTTAAATCTAAACAGTTAAACTACAGTTATGATAACTAGTTTCAAATGAGTGACGCAATAAGGTCCATATTGGTTTAAACGCCCAAAAAATTGAGTCAAGGCGCTCTTACGCAATAGGAGTAGTACTAGAGATGTGATTGAAGGTTTCTTCGTACTGAGTAATTACTCATTACTCATATTATGTAACATACGTCGGTGGTTTTAGATTTGAATAGAATTAAACTTTCGTCTTTGAGTTCACTTCAATATTTACAATTGGTTAGCCAATATACATATGTATTTAGGTTATTTATCCCTTTCGAGATGGACTGAAACTAGGAGGTATAAATAACATTTGTACTGTATGTATGTATACTGTAGTATTATATTATCTGTGTCCTGGGAGTCACCGTTAGTAAAGTGTTTGCTGTCTAAAATGTTTGCCACTTAAATTTTCTTCTATTATCAGAAAAACAGATTTAACTTACTTAAAACATACTTATATTCCGTAATATCGGAAATGGACACTCGAAAATCCGTGTTGCCAAAAAATATAAAAGTAAGAAATCAAATGTCCGTGCAATATAATTATATTAATGAGTATTTACTCATCACAACCTAAGCAACTTATAACAGCAGGTATCACTAGTAAACTACGTAACCATTATACCAAGATACTCATCTTAATCCGATAGTGAGTGGGGATGTACTTGCGTACGTTTTGTCAGGGGTCAAAGTAAATTGGTGGGGCTGTCATTTCAAAGTGTGGAGTCATCTGTACAAAAGGCAGACAAATTGGAGGCTTTCATTCAGTGTGTAAAATGTCAAATGAATGTAATCAAAACAAACAGGACTGACATACCTATGAAGGTAGACGGAGACTATTGTGATGGTTTCATAAGCTTAGTAACCTATTTGGTTCATTAAGAAATATTTGTCCATTATTCGCACTCACATCCTATTATATATGTATATTATACGTAGGAGTGGATAGAATCTCGAATACATCAAATGTCCGTGATAACCTTTAACATTCATAACGGGGTTGTGTTGGTTTGTACATAGAACTTTGATGACAGGTTGCTAGCGGGTCGCATATTGGATTCTACTTAACCGTAGTTCTATAGTCGACTCTTACAACATGTCGGGAAGAACGCCAGTTAGTTAGCACTCTCTTTCGCATATAAGCACTGGTAATATTTATATAACTATATGTATATACTGTACTGTATTATTTTGGTGTACAATTCAGTATTTTATGTGTGTATTTTCCCATTAACTATTTGATATTCGCTTAAATACATACATACATATCACACCTGATTCTTTTTAGAGGGGACGCAGAGTTCTTCGATCTTCATCTGTCCCGATCCTAACAAATCACTTTCGCTTCATTAACACTCATACACATTCGGCGGTTAGTACATCTAACGTCACCATTTTTCGTTTAATACTAGCCTTATATATGATATTTTACGTTCTCTCCCATAATTCCTTAATCCCACTCCTCGAGAGGTGGTCTTGAGGAGTGGTTCCCCAATATTGACTCATTAATTCGACCGGGAACTTTGGGCTTACGCAAACAATCTTCGGAGCTCAGGCGGTTGCGCGCTCTACGTACTATTGGATGTGACGGGCTGTGGGAAAATTATACCATAGAATAGGTACGAGTATACTATCTTATAAGATTAGGACATATTAAACTATTTTGATTGAAATAGTAGAATAGTTAGATTACGTATAAGATTTTGTCATATTAAACTATTGTTATAAATTGAGTGGGTCACGATTGATCGTAATGTAATGTAAGGATTGTTGACATTGGTGGTAAGGATTGTAATTGTTCGGGAGGTGTATGTTAGTGTAGTGTTAGTTGAAGTATAGTAGATTGTTATAGGTTGTTATTTGTTATATAAGTGATATTATGTCTTTAGCATCTTACGCAATTTTAATATCACTTCTGCGTTATTCATTTTGTAATATTGTTATCAGGTCACTAGCCAATCACATAACTATTACATATAACATTAACACTAAGCGGCTGCTTAAAACACCGGCAAGCAAAACAACTATATAAGAACATTTTATTTACATATAAAAGAATGTGTTTTGATATTACTTAAAGTTATATCATAATAACAGGAACGCGTCGAAACCTCACTCGCCCTCGCTAACTTCGTTGTAAGTTTCTCAGCAGCAACACATGTACGCAATAGTTCATACACACAAGCTTGTATGTTGCTCATCTTGCCAAGACACACAAACTACCTTATACTTTAGATAAATACATACACATTCACGACCTAAGTCGTTTCTAGATTGAACAGAACATTAAAAACATGATACAATCTAAGTCACTCTTTAGCATGAGTATTGGGTAGCGTTTTAGGTTGCTAGCCTAACGCCCAATAGATTCAATTCACCCCAAGTCCCTTAGTCGCCTCCTATGACATGTACGAAAGAACTAGTTAGCATTCTTATTACGTCCATTAGTAGTACTTTACAGTACATTTACAGATTAGTATATGTATGTATTGATAATAATACAATGAAGGTAACAGAGCATACTTGGCGTAGTGGATAATGCTTGAGATGCAAACAATAGGGTACAGGTTCAATACCTACCAATATTGTACTGGCATGCCATAGTTAGTAATATCATCGGAATAGGTAAGTCTGTATATTGTAATAGACTAATTGTATTATTATTACTCCAGACAGAGAATATGTGAATTTGACACCACCTTATAGATTAAACATACATACGCTTCACGACTATTAACCCTTTCGTTATAGACAGAGCCTTGAGTTGCCGTGTAACTATTTGACTATAGGAATTGTTTTAGGAAAGATAATAGTAATAAATAGTTTAGTTAAAAGAATAATCGTTAATGTCTCTTCATATTCAATGTTTAGAAGTAAATCAACTTCATACGACAGACGGGCATATCCTCCATATTAAATTTTAAGAACACAAAAGAAATACATACATAAACATACGCTTCACGACTTATGTGTACACACTCCCTTTTTTATTGAGGCAGGGTAGTCAGAGGTTTGAGAGATTTTAAATTTCTCTTGATTTCAACCATTCTGTTCTGGAATTGTGGGTAGATTAGCAAAGGAGAATATACAAATAAATGTTCATTTCGTTTGAGTCAGGTAGACTAAAAGTGCTAATTAGTGATAAGCAGCATTTAGTTACTAAAAATAGCATAGTGATTGATCGTTGATTGTCGTTGGTTGTGATCGCTAATGGTAACCATCTTACATAAACATACGCTTTATTATTTATGTATACATACTCCCTTTTTTATTAGGTTATCGGGTTAGTCAGAGGCTTGAGTGTCCAATTTGAAATTTCGTAGGCATGGAAGGGCAAAACAAAACCCGCGTTTCACTAGAACTAGCACCCAAATTGATAGATAGATAGTTTTAGTTACTCGTACTAAGCAACGTGATAATAGTTATGAAATACGTGTAAGTACAAGTGGGTATTATGTACGAGTCGGGGCGTGAACCCGGAGTCGCGTGTGAGCTGTTACCATAAGTTAGGTCCCGATCTAGGTCATACCGCAATTCCTATCGGGTCCTAGTTTTTACTGGTGCAGAAGGATATATGTTTGACTTAATAAAGGACTTATAAAGTGAAATAAGAGTATTAGTAATGGCTGCGTCTGAATGATTGGGTCAAAGGATTCGTATGCCAAATATTTCTGTATTTTATATGACAATGTATATTTGAAGTACTAATAATAATTAAATTATATAGATTGTAGTCATCACTGTCAGTGGGTGGTAGGGTTCGCAAGACACTGATAGCATTCCCCTTCTGAATAGTAATGCTAATTTCTAGAGAGAAGGATGCCTGGTATCATCACAATTATCAATTAATCGAGTTAATATTTCTTTACGAAATTGATGAGCCCCAATATACTTTTTATATTACTATAATTTAAATAATTGCTATGTCTACATATTATTCTTTTTTGTACGACTTCGAATTTAATCATTTTTTAGGTACAGGTGTTAATTAGAGCTGGAGATATAATCTTGGTTAAAACTCAACGCTTAAATATAAATCCCAAATGTATACGCTGTTGGTTTTCTGCACAAGTATTTCAGTAACAATACCGATTTGTGCTATTGAGACGTTATTAACTTTACGTGCCCCCACGCCATCTTGTGTGACTTTAAAACACTTTTTCACTGAAACTGTGTCGTATGGAACCATTGTTACTATGTAACGTTACTTTAAATAGGTTTTTAACGATCGCTGAACTTATGGTCAACAAAGGACGGTATATCAGAAAAGTTGTAACATTGAATACATATACGTCCATAAAAACCTTTTATCTTTTTGAGGTGTACAGACACTCAGTGAGTACCAGTTCTTCAAAATACTTTTAATATAAACATCGGGATTGTGATGGTAGTTATACTAAAATTTGCCAAATATTGCAAACTCTATGTATGGTCTTTTGACGTTTGAATTGAATACATAGTATTTTAGTTACCACTGATAAGATATCAGAAAAAAACCGCTACTAACAGCTTTGAACGTCCCATCTTCGCAGAGGAACGTAATTTTGTAGATAACTTTTAATATTAATCCTTTTTCGTGATTAAGATTTACACACACATAAGCACAACACATAGCTATATTTTCTGATTAAAACCCAGCGTCACATCTCTAAAATTCAATTACACAAAGCTGAATCTAGACTCAATTAGGGCATAGCCATCCCGCTCGCTCCCGCGGGTTCTGCCCATAAAAATGGGAAAAGTTAAAAGCTTTCACACATCGCGGCACAGAGAACGAATATTGGACAGATGAATGAGGTTGGGTGTTCTTAGGGAGTCTGTAGTGTTGGATACGTAGGTACATGATTTGTTTAATAAATAAACCACAATACTTGCATATGCTAGTGTATATGATACATATAATAGAAATTCAAAATTGATATATGAGAAATGTCTATATACATATATACCGGTGCATCCGCACATTCAATAGTAAAATTTCGGCCTAGTTCAATACAATATGAAAGTTCTCGAGTACACACATTATACGAGTATAGTTGTATATATACCCCTTTTTTCGATATCCAGAAATTACAGATTCTAATATATCCAAAAAAAAAGTAAAAATGTTTATTGGAAAAAAACTTAATATTATACATAGGAACTAACCCCCTAAAATAGGGCAAAGCCCTGTAGCTTAGTATGGGTAAGCTAAATGTCTTTAATATATGTATACATAACCGTGGGCCAGATGTATTTCTTAAATTCTACCTAATTTATATAACTCTCAAAATAGAAACACATAGCCACATTTAAACTACATTTAATACTTTATCAGCGTAATTGTACAGTGTGGCGTAAAATTAGCTTTCTCTCGCCACTTGCTAATTACAGTTCTAAATAATAAACTATGAGGTCCTCATGAATATGTCCATTTAACTTGTGTTATGGGGCGGGCGGCCCCGGGGGATCGGCCATGCAATTTTAAAAGCACCCTGTCTAAAATAACCTGCTTGGTTGGACATAGTATTGTATTATACGTATACATTCTTGTCCTTATATCATTTTCGGAGTTGTCAGAACCTTAGAGAGACGATATAATATATTATCGTCAATGTCACTTTTTAGCATGTTTATTAGGTTTAAAATGTTTATGTTCTCAGTAATTAAACAATGTTTTTAGCGTTCATATGAAATTTGTGATGTAACATGGGACATTCCTAACAGATTGCTAGCCCATCGACTACAGGATAGAACGACAGCTATTTAGCATTCTTTTAACTTCTAGACTAGCATATATACCTAAATTTAGTTTACTTTGAATGGCATATCTGCTCGCGTGAGACACTCTGTGCTTGGTCTATATTTCAGTGGATATCCGTGCCAAGTCCCGGGCGCAATTCCTATATATCCGAGAGCGGGTTTTATGCAACCCTGTCTACCCTAATAGCGAATAAAACCTTCATTATACGGGGCATGATGTAATGAAGAAGCGGTTTATAACTATACTATGCATTCATAGAATAAGTCTGGTTTAAAGTAAAAGTGGTAATCAATAGAAAGTCAATAAAAACCAAAATAAAAAGTCGTAGAAACAAAGAAAGTAATAATGAGAAGAATGTGGTGATGAAAAGTGGTGTATATAAACTGACGTATTTATAATTTATTTATGTAAAGACGCCATATTGAAATAGGGTGACGTTAGAAGTACCTATAACCGCCGAGTGTATGAGGTGTGTGAGTTTCAATGAAGCGAAAGTGATCTGTCAGGATCGGGACAAAAATGAAATGAGGATCCGTGATCTCTACCCCTCTACAGGAAACTAGGCTTTATGTGTATGTATGTACGTATTTACTTCTCAAAATGATAGACAGAAATGTAGGGCAGACAATATTTTAGTATATATACTAATTACCAACCTTCCTTGACTCATGTTACTACTATATACCAAATTATCACCGACTGACTGAGGGCTACTAAAGGGTATTCAACTAAACCCTACCCAACATAATCTCCACTACCTTATTCAGTCAAAACCTTGACATGACCTCGGCTAAGCATAATAACATGTAAATCTTAAAAACAAAACCTCCATCTCAAGGCGGACAAAGCCTGTCTACCCTTCCCCGCATTAAGGGTATTAGTCGTGCCCCGTTTTCTTACCGCATCAAATATGCACGACACGCACTTAACTTGCATGCCGTGTTTGGGTTTGCTATGAGGACGTGTGTTTTAAACCTTTACCACAGATAATATAATACTACAGTACCTTTACCTTATACCAGGGTTTTGTTAGAATCTAGAATAACATAGAGTGTGTTAATTTTACAAGACAACGGGACTTATTGCGTATATTTCATAAACATAACATAAACATACGCTTCACGACTTGTGTATACACACTCGCTTTTCTATCATGGCGGGGTAGTCAGAGTCTTGAATGCTCATTTCCGAAATTTCGAAGGCATGTTAGGCATGGGTCATTCGAAGCCCGTGTATCATTACATAGACAGCACTCAACGTGATAGGTAGTGAACCGTATCGCCGTATATAGGCACTGACTATTGACTATCCTGAGGGATAGGCAGGTTTCCGCACGATTTTTTCCCTCACCGTTAGCAACTGTAAATTATGTACGTAAATGAAAAAACACATATTTAAATTTCATTCATTATATTTCATAAACGAAGTATTTATTACCTTTGCTACTCGTTGCGGCCATGTTGCAGTAACCATGGTTACGGGTCAAGATGTCTACGCGTCTATCGAAATGAGCGAAAAAATTCACCGTCTACCCTCATTTTAACGCTTTAAGTTATTTCTAGAATATGTTTTAGGATGTTAGATCTAGGAGTAGTCTTGAATACGTTAAACGACAAGTAGTGATATATCTCTCTGCATCGTATACGTTATGACTATTATATGTATATATGTTAGTTATTCAACTTCTGTTAACTGTGAAAAGAATTATAGTCCTAAAGCATATTATTATGTAATATTGGGAGCTATGTGAAGTGTTTTTCATGAAAAAATTTTTTTAATTTAAAAAAAGTGTAAAATCCTCCGAGTTACTTATAGTATTGTTGCTGGGGTAGTGGTAGCATTCATGCTGAATTTATTAGTCATTTTCTAAAGCATAATTGTTAGCATTCTATTTGAGTAATCTAAACTCTTCCATTTAATATAGCAAATAAAGTCCGAAGTGAAACACAAAATATTCATATTTCGCAGAAAGTTCAAAGCGGCAATTGCTGTCAAAACATCAATAGAAAAACTTTTACCACCCAAAGGCAGGGGTTCTTGATAATCACCGCAAACTATTGATTTTACTTCCCAAAACTCTACCTTATCAAAAGTAAGCGAATTTAATAAAGTCGAAAATTGAGGCCGCATTGATGTTAAGCGCAGTTTACACTGTTTGGTACTTCAAATACATGCGTTAAAACCAAGATAATGCCTAATCAAAGTGTTAAATCACTCTGGCTTTAATATTCTATATAAGAGAATAAAACCATTTTAAATACATTTCCTAACTACACTTCTGATTACGGTAGTCAGGTATCAAGAATTCCGATCCTGATAGATCACTTACTCCCTTCTAACGGAAGATTAATCTACTTTTAGTACTATTAAAGCATACCTGAAACTAGTACAAGCCTCTTAAGCGAAAGAGTTATTGCTTATGCAAAGTTCTTATTGGATCACTTACTCCCTCTGCAGGATGATTAGCTTGATGTATATGTACGCGTATGCCTGTATATATTAATATTTATGTAACGACCTTCAGAGCCGTCCGTGGCAGTGCGAACGCGCCTTAACACGCAAATTGAAGCGCTTCGAAATTTAATCAACAAACTTCGCCCCCTGACAGATGGCTGTAATGTTTCACTTATTTATTGAAATCGCCCAACCCGACGGCCATTGGCGACTGGCTAAACTAAATTGAGATGTTATGTCTAACCTCCCTGTAAATATATATTATATGGTCTATAATCCTTTTTTATCCATCTCATATGATATATACAGTAACAAACATACTTAATATTCAAAGTCAGTAATCACATATCTCCTATTTTTCCGACCCGTGCAAACCAAGTTCGCTCAGGTCCTTAGGTATATAATGGTGTATTTCTTGTCTATAACATCGTGAAGAAATGAAGATACCTGTAAATCAGCCTACCAATGACATTAGTAATATTTGTCTCGTGCTAGTCTGGGACGTAAAAAGAATGCTAACTAGCTGCCGTTCTTCCCGGTATGTGTGGGAGACGACTAAGAGACTATGGATAAATAGAATCTATTGGCTGATGGACTACCAACCTGTTACCAATGTTCCGTATGACATCACGATCAAAATATTTATGCTAGAAAGTGATCTAGGAGATACTAAATCTCCCAGGTTCTGTCCAAATTGAATGTATATGTATGTATTAGTAATATGTACGCCGCCCATCACTGACTAAATTCAATTTAATGCATTTAGCGGAACGCTAGTCAATAGCTTTCTCGTCCCATACAAAAGCACAAAAAGAAATCGACTTTAAACAGCGGAATTGGATTGTGGAGTTCCCTGAACAAAGACTCTGGTAAATATTGACCCCTCTGATTGTGACTTGGTAGATCGGCGATCCAATTTAAACTTGGATTATCTGTGCGCAACATACGTACTGAATCTGTGCTAGTATTGAATCTTAATCAGTTTTAATTAGAGAATCATATTAGCGTGATTGTTTCTGACTGTATAGTTACTAGTATACTAGTATTGGTATCTGGTGAATAAAGATGAGTGGTCTAAGTATAATAAAGAAGCAATAGATAGTCACGTAACCCTTTGATACCTTTTAAAGAGAATATAGGCATATAGAGAATATTTTCATAAATAAACTTAATAAAAGCGATATGTTAAGTAGACTTCAAAATAATATTAGGTCTTTACCTACGAAATTGCCGTTTTGTATGAAAAAAATTAAACGAATTTTTTTCTTGTATTTTTTAATTGTATTAATCGAAGTAATCACCCATGCAATCAATGCATCTTTGCCAACGCAGTGGCAGTTTATTGATGCCCTTCTTGAAGAAATCAGCTGGACGGGAGGCAACAAATTCTTCAAAGGCATTTTGTACTGCCTCTCAGGTATTAAATGTTTTTCCCGCCAAGAAGTTATCCAAATTCTGGAAAAAGTAGAAGTCTGTAGGCGCAAGGTCTGGTGAGTACGGTGGATGGTGGAGAGCTCCAACCCCAGTTCTTGCAACTTGGAGACCGTCTGCTGTGCAGTATGAGGTCGCGCGTTGTCGTGCAGGAGCAGCGGAGACGAGCGATTGACCAATGCTGGTTGGAGATGTGCCAGCTTCTCCATCATTGTGTTCAGTTCTTCACAGTACACATCTGCAGTAATGCTCACCCTGTTTGGTAAGAAGCTGTGATGAATCACACCGGCGCTAGACCACCAAACAGTGAGCATCACTTTTCTAGGGGTAAGTTTTCGTTTAGGGCACTATTTAGGTGCTGAACCAGGATCCAACCAACTTGCTGAGCGCTTGCGGTTGTCAAACAGAATCCATTTTTCGTCGCAGGTAACAATGCGGTTCAAAATTCCTTCATTTGTGTGTCTGTTGAGCAGTGCAAGGCACGTCTCGATGCGTACTTCGCGCTGGCGATCATTGAGTTCGTGGGGCACCCAATTGTCAAGCTTTTTTACCTTGCCAATTTGACGCAAATTGACCAATATTGTTTTGACGCTAACGTCGAAAGCTGCTGCTAATTCCGCTGTAGATTGTGTATCATCAGCTTCCACAATCGCCTTTAATTCGTCATTGTCGACCAAAGTCTTCGGACGACCACGAGGTTCATTTTTCAGGTTGAAATTTCCAGAACGGAAGCGAGCTAACCAATAACAGGCGGTGCGTTGGTTTGTAGTGTTAGCTCCGTAAAAGTCATTGATGTTGCGTGCCGCTTGTGCCGCGTTGCTGCGACGACGGTACTCATATTCCATAATTACTCGAATTTTTAACGTATCCATGATGACGAAAAAGATTGAAATGCGATGAAAACGTAACACTAATCAATAAAGAAATGACTACTATTGGAAAAAGAATTCCATGTTTTTAAAATAAAATAAATTTGAAATTAGAATTCTTAGTCAAACAAAAATTATTTTGATTTGAAATGGTCAGTACTGCAGAACGGCAATTTCATAGGTAAAGACCTATTATAATAAATCTACCATTTTGATGTACTTACTTAAATTATGTTAATTTGAAGTCTGTCAAAAACTATTTTTGTTTTACATTATTTATACATATATTTCTTGTCGAAATAATCCACCTAGTTTCCAAAAGAAATCATGTTGGACAAAAACAGTAACCGGATGGTACGTTTTTTTGAAGTAGGTTGAAAATGTAAACGTATGTAAGTACGAGAAGCACTTGCGAAGCGTGTATCAAGGCAGGATGAGGTTTTGTGGTTAGCGAACACATTCTCCTAAGACCAAAAGTACAGGCAGTTTCACGATACAGTGCTTTAGTATTTTCGAGTTTAGAATATTAGGTTTGATAAGGAAATAATAGGGTTTTTAGGTATTAAAGTAAAATGTACCTACCTAAATAAATGTAGCATTGATAATTACAATGTTTGAAATTACTGTCATAGTAAAACTATTAAATGCTGATTAGAAATGATTATTTAGTTCGAAACAATAAACCCTCAATATCAGCATCTTAAGTATCATAATGAATGAAAAAAATATTTTACATAATAAAAAAAACTAAAATGTACAAACAGTAACTATAAAAATTAAATTAGTTTATTACACGATTTCTATCAATACTCAAAATATTAGAGCTTTTACTTTTTTTTCACAACAAATGAACCATATGGAACTCTGCATAACATAAAATATAAAGGAACTTAAAGCTTTGACGAACAAGTTCAAACAGGACTACTATTCAAAGGGCCCCTTGTATCACAAAAGCTAGAACGCGCAAGTGTTTCGTTTATCCTGCTATTATAAATACTCTCCGTCAAAATATTTTAGTTGCTTCGAGCCGGCTCAATCTTATCTGGTTGGACTTCGGTTCCACCAATAAGGTTGAGGATCCTAACCTGACCATCTTTCTTGGACCTCTTTAGCGGGGTGGCGGGTCGACCTTCGGGTCACGTTAAACTGAAACCCCGTGATATATGATAAATCAGTGCAATGTAAATTAAGATAGATTTAAGGTTTTTTTAGGTCGGCTAAAATTATTAAAAAAAATCAATATGCAAACCCTAAGCGTGTATTTCTAATTACGAGTATTTTCTAGTATATACAATTGTATTATTTGTTTAAATGAGAAGTAAATTACATATACACACTTAAGTTTATTACGTATTAAGTTATTTTGAACTTAGCCAAGTGTACGCCAAGGTAATAATAGGTACTACTTACCACCTCTACTTTAAACTCAACATGCACCTATTTAATATTTATGCCTAACGTGAAAACAAAGTTTGGTATTCCTTTGTATAATGTAGTTTCAGTTTGGATATACAAGACGATAACTTGGAAAGACTGTTTGTGCGTTGGGTTGTACTTTCGAATGAGATGGTTTCGTGTTACATATATTGGCAAAGAAACGAGTATTTATATGGGTTCCCCCTGTTTTAATTTTTAGCTTAAAAATATTTACTATACCCATGTTATTGTTAACTCATTTTAAGTAAAAAGTTAACTACCATTACCAATATACTAACATATTAGCACCTTATACCAATATACTAACATATTAGCACCTTATACCAATATACTAACATATTACCTTGGAACCTTATTCTCTCTCCACTCTTTCGACGAACATATACTTGACCATGTATATACACATTTAATATACCTACACCAACCTATATTTTACCTTTACCACAAATCAAACAGTGTCGATAATCGCACCCAAAACATTAATCCAAAACCGAACGAAATAGAGAAATAGATACAACAGTACACAGTGACCCGGGTGTTCCGGATTCCCGGCACGTCCGCCCCGGTCGGCCCGGCTAATTAATAAGCCCTTTTTGTCGGCCCTTCCGCGTCTTGAGGCACATCTTCAATATGTTATGTATTAGCTAAATTGAAAACGTGCAGGATTGAATTGAATTGAGAAAGGAGTAAAATAATGTTAACTAGCTGCCTTTCTTCCCGGTACGTCGTAGGAAGCGACTAAGGGACTATGCAGAAACTAATAATTTATTACAAATGTAACATATGACAACCGCAATATGTATATCGTGTCTGCGAAGTTTTACCTTTACCTTGAAAGGGATTATGGATCTTAAATGTTTGCTAAAATTGACTATTTGAAAACGTGCAGGATTGAATTGAAAATGGAAGTTGAGGTGTCTAAGGGATATTCTCAGGGTTAGGTTAATCCTATAAGCTATATATACATTCATTATTTAGGTGCCTATATTTACAATATTTTGTCACCTTGGGTGCCATGGTAGTTTCTATATCGGAAATGAATCTCTGAATATCCCGCAAGGCCAAGTAACAGTGATTATGTGTATATAGGACAAGCGCTTTCAAGATCATTTACCCTTGCGGAGTACTCAGTGGTGGCCTCGAACCCATGTGTTAACCAGATACATTGTAATCTTTATCTTTAGTCTATTTATTATATAACTGAAATATCGTTAACTCCAGGATTCGCTCCACCACAAAAGGGATCAAACTCCGTAACTACATATTAGGTACCAAATACTATAGCTAAGTCGTTAAGTTATAATGAAATAGCAGTTTTTCCCAACTCCACTACAGTTAGGAGTTGTTTCGCTGCGGCATAAGCGAGCCGGTGCCCTGTGATTACGCCACAGACTTACCCCTACTTTCTTTTAATAGTTTCCCCCTAACTTCGTATGCTGGCAACATTGTTTCGGGAATACTTGTAGTTTTATGTGGTAACACTGGTTTTTCGTTTTGCCGTACATAATAATATGATAGTACATATTGCTCATTTACTCAGTGCTCATTGCTCAGTGTAATTATGTCATTATTTTACCAAATGAGCGAGATGCATCACCGTAATTCGTTTTGGAGTAACTACAGACTAAGTAGCCACTATTGAATGAGCTTTATAATTATGTATCTTTTGGCAAATCTACATTTTTACGTAGAAAGTTAATAAAATTATTAGAAAGTGAATTATTATTAAAAAGTTAATTAAGTGATTTGCCAGCAATCTGTCAGCTATATTCTATGTCAATCCCTTTACACTCTTATCTTAAACTAAGAATATACATAGTCTACAAGGTTATATTTATCTCAAAAGACATATACGATCTTTATTATATATTATAATGTCATAATTAAAGATATTTTTTGTTTTTTTTTATGAATGTTAAACACTATATTCATCGCTTAATCTAATCGCTTAAAGCTAATTCATCGGTGAATAAATATTTTGCTGCATTTTACGACTATGTTATAATAAAAGTTAATCTACTAGAGCACTGTAAGCTCCCGCCGCGATTGAGCCACGGCGCTCCCGGACGCAATTCTCCTAACGCCAACGCATTTGGATTAAAGAAGCAATTTTAAATAATTGCGAAACGAAATAAAACTTACAGGCCGTAAACAATTAGTAAATCCTATAGCAAATGGTCTTAAAATTCATAAACGTGAAATAAAACCGTAATGGACATGCGTATTGGAAGACAGTGTACATATACAAAATAAACCTATCATCATACGCATATGTAGTCAGTATCTATGATCAGCGTTGAACTAACCACCTTTACGTTAGGTACTGGTTAGATGAGTATTTACTCAAGTCTCGGGCTATACTGGCAGAGTAAATAATTAGTGAGAATGAGAAAAGAATTTATTGATAATATTTGAAAGAGATAGAAAACATAGTTTGAGTTCTATAAGCCTCTACGTTCCCAACGGGATAGCTACCATCGATCACCGCCTAGAATGATCCTGACATATCTCTCTACAATATATGTATGTATGTACTATAAGCTGTTACTTCCACTATGAAACCTATTCTTCAAAAGCTAAATCCATTCATTTTTACAATCAAAGAAATTTAAGAGAATCGGATTCCCAGGTTGTTAATCCTGAAAGTAAACAAACCCAATGATATACGGCGGCGGGGTGCGGGGGGCGTTACAAACCTCCCACCTCTATTCGGGAACACCATGTGAATTGGTTGCGTTATACTTGACCTAAAAAGGTTTCGCCAAAGAGGTCTTAACTTGCAAAGTGATTATGGCCATTGGGTATAATGCGCAGCTTTATGACTCTGGTCTGGGAATAACAGATTTCCTTGTGTAGGTACTTGGTCTCTGCTTCTAGTGTGTAGGGAAATAGGCGCGATGTGTGAATGTAGATTATTATGTAGATAAATGATTATAATTAACTATGCTGTCAATGATATATACGATAATAGTTCTTGATTTTTTATATACTGGAATATGAATAAATAAAGATTAGAATAGTTAATGTATTTGCTAAGTGTATAAATTTAAAATAATATGTATTAGGTTTATCTTTATTTAAGTTTACATGAAAAATATGTATAGAAGTTACTTCTATATTTTTATATAACATTAGCTAACGTTATGGGAACTGAATAAAAAAAAACGTAACCTGGAAAACCATTTCATTCCATTAACAACACAAGTATAACTTGATGCATTTCCTTTACCATCGCAAATATCATTCATATACCTCTACAAAAAGCTTCTATTCACAAGCAGCTAGATCTAGCATTGAGAGCATAGCAAATAATTTAACACATTTCCTTTTCCACTACAAAAATCATACAGCGCTAGATAACACCTATATCTATATACCTGCAGCTAGATTTAGCGGAGCGCCATCTATCTCGCGGAAATGGCACTTGGGCTATATCCTGAACGTAATCCGGTGACGAGCTCCAGGAAATGTCGCCAACCAATGCGATCAATCTGTCTGGGGAACGGAAGTATTGTATCTATGGCAGAGATTGCAGTAAAAGGAGGTTGTTGGATGCTAAACTTTTTAAACATCGATTACAATTCTTCTCTCTGGTTTATGAATGGGTCGAATGTTTGTCTATGGAATTTGAGCGTTGTGTGGTCATAATTTGAGTAATTTTCTGTATAGTCAGGTCACGTAACAATTAGTAATTATGGTGTCCTGATATGGTATTAATTTTACAAATGTTTAAATGCAACATTGATTAATTTTCATTTCGGTTTTTTTTTCAGATAAATGGATCTCCACACTCTCCAATCAATCCAAGGTAAGCTTATACATATAAGATTTAGATTTCCCATTTTAACAAAAAATCATAACTTATGAAAAAGACAGTTTGGACACACACTCGTCAGTAACTGAACCTAACGCCAAATAAGTATCCAGAAATACTTCAAAACGTATTCATGTTTAGTTTCTGCTTTAAATCCCATATTCATTAAATCCCTCTAGAAAATGTTCCAGAAAGATCCTTTATCGGATTAAAACCGTTCCTATTTCGTTCTTTATTTCAAATACTACTGCAAACGCAATAACAATTGATCGAGAAACACATGTGCATACACTGTTGACCTGAATAGTGAAGGACGAAATTATTATCATTCAATCGTGAAACACAAATAAAACTAGGAATAGACAATACGAAAACCTGTATCGCTCTAGTAGGATTAACCAATTGAACGAACGAATAAACGAACGAACACTTGATCTAGATTTGATTCCTAGTGGAGGCAGAGTTTAAAATAACACTTTTCATCTGCAAGCTAATTTTGTATTGCTTCAATTTATATGAATAATCACTGTTAGCCTTTAATTTTAGATTGGCCAAAAAGTTATACCCGCTATTACATGTTAAATTTAGTTAGTTATTGTAACCGCGTATCTAAACCTCAACAGTACAGAATTATGTTAAATAACAAAACCTAGTAAATTGAGTGAAACTGTGCTAATCAATATTTTTGACATAATACTACGTGCATGTATATACATATACTCTACTCTACATCCCTAACGGGGTAGGCATAGACAATCGATCGCCACCTGGAAGAATCCTGGCAAATCTCTCTTGCTTCACTGACACCCATTGACTTTCTCATACATGTTCTTCTGTGTGTGCATGTAAGTTTTCATATAGGTACTAATTGTAATAAAGATTTTCTACTTCAATCTTATGAGGTTTCTTTTACGAATGTTTATTAAAGGTACGGTAGACATCACGAGCTAATTAAGTTAATAGCATTTATGTGCTACACCCTGGCAGTTGCTCCTACTTTGCACTTGACATGCATAAACAGTAGTGTAGCTAGAGTACCCGCCACATAAGGTGGCAGTTGGAGGCGTCGCCACAGTCGCGTAATCCAGTGTTGCCAGTAAACACGCCAAAACTAGCACTCACTGTGCCATACGGCTCGATACATTATATTGAGGTTTCATTTGTAACGATCTTTGGTTGCAGAGCTATAAACTCAAATAAAACAAATTAATATACCAAAGTCAAAAGTCAAAATATTTTTATTCAAAATAGGCCCTATCATAAGCTCTCTTTGAAAGTTATTTTATGATCTAAGTACAAATTAAAAAAACTATATATTGACAAAAGGAATATATATGAGTGAAGTGGAAGGGCGGTTACGTAGGGGCCGGCCTAATAAGACATATATGTAACAGTCAGATAGACGCTATATTGAAAAAAGGTGACGTTAGGAGTACCTATAACCGCCGAGAGTGTATTAGAGAATGTATGAATGTCAATGAAGCGAAAGTGGTCTGTCAGGATCGGGACAAATGGGGATCCGTGATCTCTGCCTACCCCTCTACAGGGAATCAGGCGTGATGTGTATGTATGTATGTAAAAAAACTATTTCAAACATGGCACTGAGCATTGTCTTTACATATTTTTACCGAGGTTAGTTCACCAACCATTTCGGCTGCTCAAGATGCCACGTCATGAAGACCACGACCGCTCTGATAAGAGCGTAACGATTGAGAAGAAGAAGTTCAGCGGAGACCCTTGGAGAAGAACTAACAAGAAACTCCAGAAATCAATTTATTATAATCACCCTTAACAAACATAAAAATTACAAAGAGTGGGCAAAAAACACAACGCTGGTAATACTAAATTTACCTTTCATACAAAATAACACGCAATGGCGGAAACGTCAAATTTAGTTCCAAGTTTGGCTACTGCCACCTTATGTGGCGGGTACTCTATACTATGTTTTGTTATATTAAATTTTTATAACTATCGAACTGAGAGCTTTTTAATATCTTTTAACATGAATTCGGACGGTATTCAGCAGCTCGTTTCGAGATTAAAATTTGCCGGCCGTTGTTTTACAATTTCACAAATTACATACATACATGTGTACATATAAGACAAGCTTTACACTTGGTATAGTCCAACCCCGTCAGTGCGAAGTAACATTTAAACGAACTAACCTATAAAAAGTGCATTCAATTATCCCATTATAAAAAAAAACAAACTCTAAAACCTGTCACTGTTTCTCACGAAGTGTACCGCCTTACAACACCAGTTTTTCCATTCCCCTTTTTCTAGACAAACGGAATGCATCACCAGGCCCCAGTGGCTTTATCCCGTTTTTCTCACTCCTCTCGCCATTTACACCAATAATTCCATCCCGCCGTTCAGTCCTTTGACAAATCCGTTTTGAAAAAGCCACAAGAATAGCGCGAGTTATTGCGAAGCCGTCCCAGTGTCTAGTGTTTCTTTTTCTGTAACAAGTAAAAGATTTCTTAAAAGATATAATAGGTCTTGTTAGGAGTACCAAAGACTGTAACGGAAAATGTAATTTTCAACTAATTAAAGCGTAACTTACGAGGTAACGTGTGTAGATCTTTGTCACTTGTGCATAAGTAATAGTAAAGTGGCCACGGTTGCAAGTAATTCCATTTTTTTCCAATACGCAGAGTAGATGATAGTCAAGTTCCGTATCTCTATGAAAATCTACGTATGCAGACGGCAATTACCTATTTTGCGATTAAGCTAGGCTTCTTCAAAATGTTATGTACAAGAATTGAAACATAACCGAAACGTTGATATATGTACTCATCATAGTATATACATACAAGGGTAAGCATAGATGACGTCCACATCTGTTACGATTCTGTATATTCATTGAATAGTCCAAAGTTATAAATCTCTTGGAAACCAAAGCAAACCTTTCAAAGATCGTAGAGAAATAAAAAGCAATCTTTATGCATATTTCCCCGCACCTACCTGTGAGGACGTGCGTATTGTCAATTAGAAATTCTTGAGGGAAGTCACGTCGAGGCGGATCCCTTTGTCTGTGGGGAAAAGAAATCCCTGATTTATATTCCAGTGTACAGTTTCATTAGTGCTTTATAACTGAGTGCTTTGCATAGGATTAGGTGCGTCAACTCTAAGCTAGGAAATCAGGGAAAAGATCGTGAGGAAATCTGTTTTCCAATATTATTTTTTATGGTTTAGTAACTATCTGGTACGTGGTAGTAAGGTCCGATGAAACCATATTTAATATACTCTATAGGTAATAGACTGTCTTTTGTTTTTAAGAGGTCTAAACTGACCATTGAATAAATCAAATAGTAATAGTGTTCCCAAATAGAACATTTATATGACGTAGCAGGACCTACTTAAGAAACCCCTGTACTATATTATATACAGCACAAATAATATATTATTATACTAACAAATGTCGTATTCTAAATGTTATATGCAATCACCATAACCCATTGGCAAGATAAATTCTTTGAAGTTGGCAATGTCTGGTTTACTCAGATAAATTAATACTTTAATGTCTTCTATTTTTAAAACTGTACTTGTCGCAAAAGCGTGCTATACCTAAACGCTTATACCTAAAAGATAAATAAATACGGGGATTACTAGGCACTATATCTTCATAGGCTTAGTCCAGAAATGTCTATTTAAAGCGTAGTTACAGCAAGACGCCTTGAGCGAGCCCAACTTGTCCGGGGCAGGGTTGTAAACTTTCATGTTTTTAATTAAAAAGTAGCCAAGTACTAGGGTTTGCTAGGTTTTTTTCTCAAGATTTAATGCACTTTTTAAAGAGTGACCCAGTTGTAACCGTATTAATTAATGCGGCAAATAAGCGGATGTAATGCGGGGGCTCAGGTTTGGTTAGGCTCGCTTTATTGAGTAATCTCGAAGATTAAGTGCAGATCACATGGAGTAACATCGTAATGGAGAGTCCCCAGCTGGACTGGGCTCTTATGCAAGTATCAAAAGACTAAGGCTAATAAATAAAGTGGTAGGGGATACATTTTTGTAAGATCACTTGACTTAGCGAATGCGTATCTTCTAACAAGATTAATTAATAGTTTAAGTAAGTCTGAATGAAGCAACAAACTGTAGCGATAAGCTCGTAGCTCGGGGCGTCTGCTAGGCCTATGCGCAGAAAGTCCTCAGCACACAGAGGGTTATAGATTAGATAAGATATACTTAGATATTGCAGAAAATATCAAATATTAAATATAAAAATATGCGTACTTTTTGACATCTTGTAAGAAACTACTGGAAACCGGGGGTTAGTTCCTAAGAATTTTTCGTCAATAATTTAACCGATATCAGATTACGAAAAATAACCGGTACGTTTTGTTCTGCTTTATCCTTTGATAATAATGGACAAATATGAGTGTATTTATGGTTCCACACTGAACTTAATTATAAATTTAAATTTACTGCTAACACTTTTAAATGTATTTCAATACGATTAAGTAAGTTTATAATGCAAACCTATGCCAACCAAGACAAAAACTATTTATTGCAATTCATACCTACCCTTTCCGGAACTATAGTCTATTTGCCCCACTACATAAATATACGAGGTGACTAGGAGATCAATCATCGCACAGCCTCAACCACTTGGCACCCGATCTGACTGACGTTTGGCACACAGCTGCTGTGACGTAAGCATCTGCGAAAATGGGATTTGAATATATACGTATACAAATGTTTAACCGGGACTTCGAAGGTACGAACCAGCTGGTTTCTTCCAGGTATATCGTTAGAGGTTACCTAAGGCATTTTAGAATATCATCAATATTATTGAATTTAGTGCACATTAACCCTAAAAAGTAAACAATTTGTCATATGCTGATAGATACATCGTTGTGATGTGACTTGTAAATAATACATATTTTGCATATTATACAATATTGCCGAAATACTGACATTCTTGTATCTCTCCTTAGGTGGACTACAAAATATCTCTTAGGTCATCTTTAGCATAACTATTTCTTCCTCAATGAACAATAGTATAATATTAGAAAAATTATTGTATACATATACCCCAATATTTATTACATTAGCATTCCATTAACGTCAGAATATCACGGAACACACCCTTATGATATTCAAATGACACCGAATCGAATGCTTTGATGGGGCTCAGACGCGATAAGTCATCAAGCCTCACGCACGATGTCATGCAATAGATGCTTTGCCATCACCCGATTACACACTTCCGATGTCCAAAGAATGGGTGCGATTCTACTTTTAAACTACTAAACGTTAGTATAAACGTACAAAAATCTTGAACCGTTACTGCACTTAGTACGTTTAGGCGTGTGCCTACTAAATCTACATAGGTTCCTACTACTACTGCTACTACGAGCATCCTGTACGGAATTGGCTTCGAATAGTTTCAAACTAAAACTAACATGACCTGCAACATTTTTGTTTCGGCATATTTTTTTACAGAATTAACTTTTCGTAAAACATAAGCAGTTTAGGAATAATTAATCGATAGTCACCGGTAATTCTTTTAATAATGGAAATATCTCGTCTTTGTTTTACATTGAATTCAAAATCTAAAACTGACTGCTCTCATTTTGTCCATTTACATAACATTTCTTACACTTCCACATATCATTTCTTGTCATTCATACATTGGTTGATTCATGTTAGGACAACGAGACTAACATACTCGTATTACTTAATATTACAACTTATTTATCCACCACCGTTCCTGATAGGAGAATCAAAACCGCAATCATGTGGCCATCCATCACGGCTCGTGGGCAACGCGCACCCTGATACAGTTTTGATGGCCGTGACATTCCACTCCACGATTGAAATGTTACACATGACACGCACGCTCGCACTAATCGCTTAAATAAGGCTTTGATATTAACGAACTTTTTATATACCGCGTCTTTACAAGAATAATGGGGTATTTTATTAAGTTGTGATTTACAATTTCCAAAGAGAATAAATAGAATTAGGTTCTTCAATCTGCCATGTATAAAATGTACCTCGAAATACGCTTCAATACTAATAATTTAATTAGATATTGATAAGAAGATGTCTTTAAAAAAACAATATTGATTGCAATGGAAAGTCCTAAACGTACCTCGATTTTTAATTTGGCCCGATTTCGATTCCGATAGAATGATATGGAGTTCTGTTAACTTCGCTACATATTCTACCCTGTATTTCGAACGTACATTTGAACGATAGATTAGTAACATTATAGAATCGTCATAAACGTAATGTCAACCTTCACGTATTATGACAAATCGATGACACTTTTCACGCCCTTAGTTAACACTCAAAGTGAGAATTGGTAAACCATGTCACTGTAAGCAGGCGCTAAATATTACCTTAAGATCTTGAGAAATAGTCAACTTTTCTGTCTAGTATTTAAACGAACATCAAACAATACAAAATTTTACTTCATAAATACTACATTGCCAACCCAAACCTAACCTTTGCTGTACATTTAGCTATATTTTTTCTGTGCTTTTATGTAACTTTAATGTGCATTAAGTATTTACCTTTTTTGTATAAATATGTACGTAAACACCTAAACTTTGAAGTGTTTCACCCTTATTTCCCGTTAAGTGAAAGGCTGAGTGCAAAGTAGCCGAAAGCAGTGACATATCCGTGGGGACCACACGGGACATAACTTAAGCGAAACGTCAACCCCGCTGCCAGAACGGCCGGATTTATGACTACTGCGGGAGGCCATAGGTATACTACCTCTTTACGGGAGTAACGAATTTTAATTTACACCCTATTATACTGTGAGTGAAAATATTGTGAGAAACCCGCCTTTATCGAAGAATAGACAATAATTTCACAGTGACAAAAATACCTATGTCACGTTCGATGCTAGGCTTTTAGTGGATGAAGACCTTTGTTAATACGATTTTAGATAGCTTCTGGCTACCCCGAAAAGGATTATGTTCGCTCACTTGTCGGTATGGTAAAATGTGACAGAAGACTTTTTCAGGTATACCATGACCAATATATCTAAATTTATTACAACCTTTTTCCTCAACCAAAGGTTCTGAATGTGACAGGCTCTTAAAAACTTTTCTGGCTATCCCCTAGAGAACTAAGGATGCGTGTATCCACTTTTCAACAATCCTGTGTTTGTATGTGTGTACACTATATTTCTATGGTAGTGTAAGGTGGCTATTATTCGGCGTGGCATAAAGTGAAAACACATGTCCACTAGAAAAACAAAGAAAGTGTCAAGTGTGACGTTACGCGGCGGGAGACTAGGCACTCGAGACCAACGCTCGACGCCTATCAGCCAGATGTAATGACCTCTGGCTAAATAACTAATAATGGACCTGCTCGCTTATACATACACTCACGACCTTAATATCTTACAGGGTGGACACAAGAAAAAGTGCCGAATAATTTGGTCATAATCAAATTGTCATAACAAAGATGTTTATAATATTGAGGTGAAACTGCAAACGTATTTAATTGTCTCTTGGACGCCTTGTTATTAAGGCAGCTGGTTACATGTTATTCAAGGCCCACGATAGCAAGAGCCGGATACTTTTTTTAAATATTTGCACCTGATTTGTCAGGATATTTACCCATCTTGTTAAGAAAGATGCTTGCATACATGACCCTTATTTTTATAAAACTAGACAACCTCTACCCATGATTAATAGCTAACGGAACTAATCGCGTAAGTTTTTATATAATAAAGTTACCTTCATTGACTACTGGCCCTCTGCCCGTAACCATGGCTGCTGCAACGTAGCCGAAACGTCGGGTTAATAAAGGTAACTTTATTATATAAAAACTTACGCGATAAGTCCCGTCAGTTATTAATCATGAGTATAAATCGCGAATCTCTTAAAACTATAACCTCTACCCATGTTACAAGGCTCAAGTCTCGCAAAGCATGTATCTACAATCCAAATACGTAGTCACAACAACAATATTTTCTTAGCTTGCTCTACAAAACCTTTGCTAGTACAAGTTGGGTCACGTATAGCCCAAGTTACATCCCATTGAAAATTTCATCCGCCCCAGAGCTTCAAACTTTCAGCGGCGTCTCGCCATTTTACTCACTCAGCTTGCCTTTACATACATATAGGCGAGAATGTTTGAAGGGGTAGATAGACTTAGATGTGGAAAAGCAAAATTATAAACATATAATACTTATCATTGTAGATGGGTGCAACATTTCACAAACGTTTCTAACGATTCTAATGATTTGAAATGAAAGATTTGAAAAAAAAAAACATTCAATCTCTAAAATATTACAATCAGCTATACCAAGAAACAGTGTGGAAAATACGTTGCATATTTGAACCCTTTCAGAAAACTTTGACACATATTTCGTCACCAAGGTACTAGTTACCAGGTAAAACGTGGTATATTTTGTACTAATACCAGTAACAGTTAACCTCACAATGATTTTCTTGACCACAACCAACAGCAAGTGATCAAACTGGTCACCCATCCACACTGACCGCATCGGGTTGCTTAACTTTAGTGATCACATGTGCGAACGTTGTTCCATACTTTGAATAATTCCTAGATCCCATTCAAAGCACTTTCTAGCTCACAAAGGGCTAATTCACCCGATCCAGATCCATATGGTGATATTTCTAAGGAAATAGTTCGAGCGCTAGCGAAGTACAAAAGTTACAATTCCTGCTAGCGCTACTTTTGCTAAGTGCACACAGCCCTGCAGCGCTGCAGATGCTGCGTGTAGCAGTTTAATTTGCTACTTTAGTGATGTTATTAAAATTGCATCGCTACTTTCAAGTCGTTGCAACTGTTTACATCTTTGTCAAGTATGTCGCAGATCCTGAGTTATAAACAAAAAATGCATTGCGATACTATAGTAAGCTAAGTAAGTAGTATCTAAAGTAGTCAAATAATGAGTTAAAAATTTCAAGTTAGAAGTAATTCTGTAGTTACTTAATACTTTTGCTAGACAGTCAGTCATGAAGCCGTATAGAGACACTGATTACATTTCCGAGAAATAAGAAGATTCGCAACCGATTTCCTGACTTTTCTTCATCTGGGAATTGCATTTCGCATTGCGAACTCTTCTTAGAAATGCAGAGTATTACATTTCTATAATTACGAGTAATCCCTGAAGATCACTTACATTTTTTTAAGTATTTAACTGCAGAGCTCAATGCTTGATTTAAAATCTGGAATATATTCGATACAAAATAAAAACTCTTATCGATATCGAAGCACCTACATCCCTAGTAGCGAGTTCTGCAAGGCTTCTTTGCGACAGTTAATAATGGCAATCATTCCCAAGATTACTGCCATCTAGCGCTTCTGAGTGGCCAACTTAGTTGATTGTTCATATCACATTGTTACGTGGACTCGGGCAGATTTTGCATCAAACGGGAATAGTATTGTGTAGTGGGACTAGGTTAATATTGCTACGAAGAAATGGCTGTAAATTAGTTATAAAAACAATAACTTACAAAGGAAGTAAACAAAATTTGCGAGCACACGCGTTATAATAATATTCGAAATGTAGACAGGATCTCGATTAATAATTAATATTCTAGTGAGTAGTATTACTGAAGTAGTCGTTAGCACATTGGCATCGATGAGTTGTCAATGGATCTGCTATACCAACCCTAATTGCTGCAAAATCAACACAATCTCTCTATTCACATAACTTTTATAACGTCACACCTCCAGGAAACAGGAGCCTATGTATTGCCCTCATCATTTAAATGCATATATCTCATTATCATGGATAAAGTTCCCGGAATCTTCACCAATTCACTAAAGCCACTAGTTATAAGAACTCTATAATTGTGCACATCCACGGTGAAGAGAAGTGAAGTGTCCCACCTGAAGTAATTAGGCAGCGCCCTCTCGTGGCGTGGCAGCGATTCAAATTGAGACACTTATCGCGATCTGTAGCTCTCCACTCAATGTAGACTTTTTGGACTGCTTATAAATGACATACATACTCGTACTTTTTTTGTACGAAGTGATTAGATCTTCAATGGTCCTACCAAATAAGCAATTAATTAATTATGTAATTTATTCCATAATTATCTGGTTTTCCGACATTTTGAGTGGAGAGATTAAAGCTTTGAAAGACATGCCATGGGGAACAATTGTGTTTATTTTTATTCGCAGCTTACGCAACTCCTCTGTAAGCAGCTCTGTGGTAAAATTTGACGTTAGTATCTACGCCTAAAGTTGTTACATTAACCTTTAAATAATTAAGCAATAATTATCTTTAAGTCACCTGTCTTAATGAATTAGTAAAGATAGATAGTAGCAAATAGTATATTACTTTATGTTACAGTTACCAATAAGCAACTATAAACCTTGATTTTAATTGGGAAACAATCAGTGTAGTTACAATGATGGAGTATTAAGTGTAACAGATGGTCGCGTGTATTGTTAGCGTGTATAGTGTACTACCTGACGCACCGGAAGACAAAGTATTTCCAATTTTATTTATCCCTCGCCCACTCGCGACCTTAACTTGGAAGCAGAGATGGGATTCTCTTGGTATTGGTAAAACGAAATATTGAATATAGAAAAGAACAGTAAACAGTAAAATTAGGGAGAATTACCGTGAATAAATTTGTTATTGTTTTGAAAAATAAGAAAAGTTTGTTCAATATAATTAGTTATGAGCAGCTTATATGACGTACGAATCAAAACCAATACCTCTTTTTCCTATAGTGTCGATCACAGTCGGGACCACTGAGTTCTATTCTCAGTTAAACCGGAACCGGTATCGTTCGTTCACTGATAAGGATATTACCTATCTATAAGAATAAACTGATGTTTTTCATAACGAAAACCTTACGAACAGTTTCACATTTTTCAACAGAATAAAATCTATCTAAAGGTATACAAAAGTTTTCCATTACTAAAGGTTCTTCAAATACATATGTACATCGAACATTTTTTAAGAGTACTTACATTCACGAGTTATGTATACAACCAAAAGTAAAGTATACTTGTTATTAGAGTACACGAGTTACTAATTTGGGACTATGGCCGTGAGATTATTATTTTGACGTAACACTTACTGGTACGTCCCTTCACTAGCAACTCAATCGATTAATTCGTCATTCGAGTGCATCTATTACCATCTCATGAATTACTAATGATGTTTCCTCACTGCGTTACTAAAGACAAATTATGTTCGTCTTGTAATTTTTTATGTGTAATGTTTAATAGTATATAGGTATTAAGGTTCATGATTTCAGAATACGCATCGTATTTATTAATGTATCAATTATATACATGCTATAAATGTTCCAGTGTTTCAATGGTTTTGGGACACCGTTTCAGAGCATTATATGTACCGAAGTACTTTTCCAATTACTTAAATGTTTTAGTACCTTTAAATAGTATCTTTAGTAAGTTTAAGAGTATATGTGTAAATTTAAATTATTTTTAATTAAACTACAGTTAACCATCTTCAATCAACTTATGTACTCGTATTAACTAACAGTCAAGATTCTTCATCATAGAAGTATCATATCTCCCTAATATATACTAGTTATCCTTCGCTATTCCACAGGTTTCCGAAGCCCAAGGACCCGAGTCCACTTAGGCTTTCTGCAAAATATCAGTCAATATCAAATCAGTAATAGTGTGTAGTTCGTAGTGTATTAGCAAAAGTAACAAATTTGCCATTTTTAAAGTGAAATTTGACACTTTTGCCAATGCACAACCAACTTCACACTATTTCTGATCTGTTATTGAACTGCGTTTGTGCTTAACCATACGTAGTAAACGTACATTAGTAGACTTGGGCCCCAGGTAGTATGGGTAGGCGCACTGATAGGGCCAAACTGATAGGTCAGCCTAAATTTAGCATCCGTAATTAAATCACAGACTGATCGATGCATCGACGGCCGCCCAACCGCCGCGAGCTACTTGTTTATGACCTACTTTGACAAGGATCCTGCTTGGGATCTTAATGGAGCTAAATAGCTGACAATCTGCTGGATAGAGCTGTAAGGTCTTTGTTGTGTACTTATATGTTGAGGTATATATAGCGTGTCTTTGTTGTGTACTTCTATGTAGAGGTATAAATTTTTCTATATATGTAATTCTTTCTATGTATAAATTTCATTTACAATTTTTTTTAATTTGTTTTATTTCAATACTTAATAATGTACAAAATTTCATGTTGGGGTTTTCTGAATCTGTACATAAAAAAGTCGGCATTATTTTAATGATTGTAAGATGATAAAGATGAGAGAAGATATTTTATTTTTAGATATTTTATTATTTCTTATATTTTACAATCACTCGAATTGATGAATCATTTTGATGTACAGATTCAGAAAGAAATTATCTGGTTTCATTACTGACACACATTTTGACTATACATATTACTGACATGATTTTGTTTACCTTCCCTAATTTACCAGAAACTTTGAAGCTTTGTCACTCACGCCTCTAACGTCTAGGCATAACAACTTGCTGTAATCCCTAACCAATGTTTCCCTACCTTTGATTATTCTATTCCGAAGTTGCAGGCACCGCAGCGTAACTTAGACAGGGCGGATTCTAACTTGAAAAGTTGTTGCCCGTCAAATGGCATGCAAGCGATTATTCGGATGCGAAGGCATGACAGCCCTGGAAATGCAGGGATTGGACGTAAATAAAATAAAATGGCCGTGCAATTTTTGAAATAGGTTTTGTTAAACTACGATAGTTTACCCCAGTGTAATAATGTACCATCAAAATAATTATAGATAGAAATTTATTAAGAATACAAAAAACTTTTCGCTTTACGTAACCTTCCTCCAAACAAAACCTATTTCAAAAATTGCACGGCCATTTAATTTGCGTACACTTCTATAGAAATGGTAATCATTATTAGGGAACTTCCCATTCCTCAGTTGCAATAATCAGAACCTCTAAATGAAATTAAATGCAATATCTTTATTCAATATAAGGACCATAAATATCATTTCAAATACTTTTTGAAATTCATTAACAGAAATGTGACATTAAAATTAGAATTAAATGGTAACGAAGAACATCATCTATATTTACTCTCTATATGATGAAATTGTATACCATCTAGCAAAAATAATATCAAAAAAGAACCCACACACACATTATACATATACCGCAATTTATAACAGGCACATAAGTTACAGTAGTCTATTAATAGTTATCTAGAGGGCCTAAAAAGCGAAGGTTTCCATCTTGCACCAAAAGGGGTTTTCCTCGACCCATTTCCTTTCCTCTAATGATTGATGAGGGCCGAGGGCACTAGCCCATCGCCACCCAAATTGGGACCAAAACAATATGGGCACTTATTATGCGAATAGAGCAGGCCAAATTATTCATACGGAAATATTGTTATCAGTTTCCACGCTATAAATAAAGTTCACTGCATTAATATTGCAAACTTTTATATCACATTATGCGAGTTTATCATAACATACGCGTTAGGATGGCTTTTACCTGCAGGATAGTTAGAAATATGCGTCACTACAAAATAAGTTGTTAAAAATAAGCAAAACTAACCTGTGGCACTGAAATTAAATGATTTCGTGCATAATTAGTGTCTATTGAAACTCTAAAATTATTATACCGCAATGAACACAGTTTGTGCCTTTAAAGCTGAGACCACCGAAGCAGATAGCTTTAGCATAAGCTTTGCTATAAATTATTAGCAACCGTAATAAACTGTGAGCCCATATTTGCTTACAATGTGCACACATTTATAATAATTACTGCGGAAAACGCACCCACCTACCCATTCTACCAGTAACATAGATAATTTGAGCAAACTACGAAAACATGTTCCACCTACGTAACAGTTTTGCAGCGAGCACCCCGAATCTATGTAAATTTACTACGTCCGCTATATTTTAGCTCCTTTTTAGGGAATATTTCATGAGACGCTGTTTTCTTCGCTCCGTTCTCGTCGGTGGCAAATTTATTCATAAAATTGATTGAATCACGTGAAGCTGACTCCACCATTTTGATTCGCAATATTTATTTAAAGTCCTACAGTTCAAGGCAAAAGCGTTTTCTGTTCAGCCAGTCGGTGAGTGTGAGCGCGTGGGGCCATGGATTTTTGATTGTGAGCCACCTGGAGTCGGCCTGGGCGAGCATGTGAAAAGGCGGGGTTGGTGCGCGCGCATATCGACGGCCTAGGGCCCAGTAGTAAGCGAGGGTTGGCTTCGGGCGAAGGACGCTTGTACACCGCTCATGCCGCCTGCCGACTGCCGGGATAGCCTTGACAGGTATCTGGATTAACACTAACCTCTTTGCTTAAACCTCTTCGCTTTAAACCTTTTTAATTGTCCCGCCGTTTTCTGACAACTCCTTTGTAAGCCTGTCAGTGATTATGGCCGATTATTTTTCGGAAGCTTTTCTTTTTTCTGCGCTAACCAATTCTATTCATTCTTCTTTCATTATCTTCTTCACACTCGTTTCAAAATGACTTTAACCTCCACGGCTGGGTGAAATTTGTTCGGCGTGCTCCTATAATGCGGCACCTAGGTAGGAACCAATTTGTATGATATGAAGCATGTGATCTCTCGGGGGCCATACTGGAGCGTTGCTCTCGATACAAGTTATTAACGAAACACTAGTTCCCAACTTCATCCTTGCCAAACCACTGCCGTATTTATTAAATTTCGGTAGACTATCAATTAAATATGGCTCCTAAATTTAAGCTCTGTAGTCTTACCATGTATTTTTATGAAAAATAGTACTATATATTAGAATATTAAGCTAAATTATCTATATCTAGCATAGGACTGGGTACATAATAACTTTCAATTTGTTTGGAGTAGGTGCTTACCATAGTGGGCATTGATTGATAGAGATTGGAATTTGCCGACGACCATTACTCGGGATTGTTGCAATAACTAACTTAAATTGATACTATTGTAGCGAATACTGTTTAGTTAGCAACTACGGCGATTAGTATTAATGACGAGACATGATGATTAATGAGGATCGAGATATTTTCAATAACTAGATTTTACAACTGAACTAAATGCACTAAAACAGATATAAGTAATAAATTAATAAAGTCTAATCAATAATATTTCAAACTTTAATAAATATAATAATAGCTCTTATTTTTCAATAATAGTCACAAAATTTAACCTTATAAATTTTACTCCTGTATGCAACCCTGTATTATTTTTATAATATTGAAAAAAAAATACAACATTGAAACAAACACAAAAATATAAAACAAAATAAAAATGATTAATTTACTTTAGCCATAAGTCAAAAAAGCCTGGCGTGAGCGGGATAGCAATATCGTCCGTTCCGCTTTCGCTCGTAAAATTACGCGAAATGTGCCAATAGGAAAATGTATTACATCTTGCGTTACACAGGCGAAAAAGATACAAAAGACAAAGGGAATAAGATGCTTTATTGTGTAGCAATGATTTGTGTTGAAACTGGGTGTACTAAGGTTCTTGTTTAAATCCTTACTGAAATATGTACCAGAGCAAATTATTCTTTCTAAAATCTATAAATCTACGTTTGCAATCGCAATTTAATTGCAAAATTAATTAGTTCTACGCTAAGGTTTTAATGAACTACTTATTCTTGAAATAGGAACTACTCAGCTCTTGAAAAGGCTAGAGGGAACACTTTCCAGCTCTTTCTATGATTTGCTCATACAGTACTTATTCCGCATAGAAAAAGAATACCACTTTTGAAAGTCTTAAGATATCTTTATAAATATAAATCATACGTTACTCCACTGTAATATTAATAAACTGAATCTCTATTTGTTCAAATCAACGAAACATCAACTAGTATAAAGATGTTAATAACAGAAGTAACTTCTGTCAACATGGGTTTTTAATCAAATTTATTGTATAGCATAAGGTAGTTTACTTATTGACATTCCTATAATCATCATTTTTTGTGTTCTATTAATGCTATTGTTGTTATATTATGTCTATTAATGTAAACGTTAAATTGTTTAGTTGAAATTATAAATATGTTTAGTTCCTATCGCATTAGGTTATTAGACCTGTAATGATAGGATAATTATTTAAATGAAATAAATAAACCATCATCTTAGCCCCTAATGTAACCTCATAAACTGGTAACATGCTACTCAAACTCCAACCAGCATGAGATGTTTTTAGAAACCCTTTCTCATATCTACTAGGCTTTCGTACCTCCCGTGTTATTCATGCACAGCCTATCTCTATTATTCAAGCCTTGCAATCGCCAGCAGGACTTTTACGTCCCACTTTTAACGCCTAGACTGGATTGGGGTGTCAAATTCCCTCCATGGAATATTAAGATGGACCAGAGACTTTTCAATTCAATTTCTTGATTCAATATTTGATTTTGATTACTTTGTAATTGTTGGAAAGAAATAAACTAACGTTATTTTATCTTGAACTGGGTGAATAGATTATAGTTATGTACTTGATTGTTTAGTTCGATCTGTTCGTTAGAGAGAACTGAGTGACTTTAGGTCGTTAAGTGTGTAACCAATTACAATTTTTCTAAATTTTTACATATTTATCTCCAAAAACTCTAAATGTTTTTAGGATTTTATATTACGTTCAACCATTCTCTTAAAAGCTATATAATTGTATATATACGTATGATATGGCTATGTATCATAGTATTATACGGCGACTTGGTTTACATCCTGTCGCGGTGGATACTTATTATCAGGTAAAAATGGGTTTCGAGTGGCCAAAGACCATAATAAGGCTAAGTTGACAGTGAATACTCAACCTCTGAATACCCCTAAAGAGATTTACAGTCGTGAAGGTATAAAAACATATGATTAAGTCGTAGTTAGCGACCACGGTAGTGACTCAACATTTTATTAGACCGTTTCATAATAATTGGCTCTACGAGTGTCTGCGATTCGTAGTATAGAAGAGCATTTCCAATTTTCGTAGAGACTCTGGCTAGCTCTTGAAACATAATTAAAGTTGTTGAAATGTTGCTATATTTTTGGTGCTTTTTATTGAAACGAACATTTATGATATTATTAAATATAATCTTTTAAAATTGAGTCAAGGACATAAATGCATTTCTTCTCAGCAGGTTTTTCTTTACGAAATGCCAATATTTTCTTATATTAATAATATATTTTAAAGACCTTACTTAGTACTTACTTACTTGACTATGAGTATACACACTTTAACCCATACTTTAATCAGTCAAAATTTTACTTCGATAAATTTTTATGCTCATTTTATACCAATTACATAATACGGGATCGACATAATACCAGTGCTTTGGACTTGTCTACAGCAACATCTTTTCGATATGTTTTTTTTTATATGTCTATTTCAAGTATGCCGTTTGAAAGCTGACTCCGCATCTCAATTAAATAATTTTCTTCTCTTACATACATATAAATTCACGTTCTCTAATCCCGTTTGGGGTGGACAGAACCTCGGACACACGATAATACCTCCTTGGTCACTTTTTAACATCGATATTGGAGTTGTGATATCATTTGTAAAATTGGTGACAAACTGCTATCACATCGACAATAAAAATTTTCTTCATCCCTTCCTACGATATGACGAATTATTATTATTTTAAGATAACCTTGACTAGTATGGCAATTTCTTATCTCCCCTAATATAGTCTGTAAACCAACTGAACAAACTAATTGCCTTTGTTGTGTTGTGCAGATGATGTGTGGGCGCTGAGGGGCGGGCGGCGCCCGTGAGATGGGAGCGCAGGCATGGGCGGGCGCACCTCGCACGCGCCACGCGTCGCCGCCGCCCTGCCGCTGCTGCTGCTGCTCTACTTGCCAGGTAAAGCCTTCATCCAGGTATCCTTACTAAGGCCTTTAAGGCTTATTATTATTAAGGTCCTATATCCCCTAGGGGACCCCCAGATGTGTATAATAAATAGCAAATTGATAAATAGTCCCCGAAAAAACGGACAGAACAAATAGTTGTAATAACGACTTCATGTGATTTGATTTGGTTATATTATTGCCCAAGAATAAATACCGTATTCACCTCTCAAGCCACGTGGATAGAAGGTTTAATGTTAAGGTTTATATTCAGTGTTTTATAACCGTTATTTATAATATCGTATATTATACCGTATATTTGTAACCAAAAAGATAAACGACTTATTTCTTAATAGTCTTATTATTTCGTAATTAGGGAGATGTACTGGTTAATAAACCTGACTACCCCGCAAGAGCTTTATCAATGTGTAAGTATGAATATGTATGGAACCCACTTGTTCCAGTTTGACACGCAGGTATCTCTTTTAAAAAGAGATAGCAAATTCCGGACAATGAAACGGCCGTGAGAATTCGCTAACGATAGCGAATAAGGATGTACATCGCGGTGAAACAGTGATGTATCGATGTTAAGGATTTGCAGTCTGTTTAAATATGAAGATGTTTTATTTAGCTTTCTCATTAGCGAATAAAAACATGAATAAACATAAAATTATGTTGAAAATGAATATTGGGTAAAACATGTCATAAAACTATTAAATGTATTAAATTAGGTTCTCTATTCTTTAAAATGGAACCTGAAACATCCATCCTATAAAATAAATAACAAAACATAGTTAACGACTAGAAACAGCACTTTGTTAGGTTCCAGACACAATTTTAGTAATGAATAAAATTACTATGATGATTAAGTATTCTTGATAAAAGAACAACATCATCATCAAGTAAAAAATATTAAACACGATAACATAGTGAACACGAACCAACCAGCAAAATCATCGATATCGACCATCGAGTATTCCAACAGGCACCCCTAGCCCGAGCATCGCCGACTCGTCGCGCCGATAAATTACAATAAAAATCTCAGTGTAATGAATCCCTCAGAGTATGGCGGAAAAATGCGCGACACTTTTAAGCCCTTAAAATGGCTATTTGCTTAAATAGACGCCGTTATCTGAACGATTTATCTCCCTCCATCGCACCCCTCAGTTCGTAATAGCAATAATTAGTAGCTGCGAGATCTATGAAATTGGATTAGTCGACTATGAAAGCGCCGCTTCTGATATCACAAAGGGCACTGACAATAATTGCTCAGTTCTGTTATGTAACATTACTAACTACTTATTGTTACGTGGTATGAATGGAAAAACTAGTTCGTGCTTTAATGAGTCCAAATAGGAGGACATTTTAAAAATAAGAGTGAGTTTTTTCCAACATTGGTGTTAATTTGACTAACGATTCAAAAAAAAGGTTAAAACATCATCTAGTCAGTACGAATAACTTGCGAGATGAACACACGAACCTTCAACTACCTCGCCAGGGTATTTACAAAACTAAGAGGACATCTACTCAAATTTGAATTCAAAAACACTGGATATTTAATTAAGAAAGCGTTCATTGTGTTTCTAAGAATTACGATTTATCTATCGAATCCCTTTAAAGCATTGCCCTTGACTTGGATGGTGTCGATGGTGGTGTGAGGCAGGTGTCTTACAATAAAAATCCTGAAGGATGAACGGTCCAATTTCCATTTCGCATTGTGCTCATCAACGATTTGTAACAAATTAAAAGGAAACTCGAAGCTTTCATTAATTCCAATTCTCGAAAGGAAATGCGGGGGATGATTGCTCCCTTATTATAATTGTAAATGGCCCTAATGTAAAAATAGCTACGGGTTTTTAAGATTATTTAGGCACTTTTAACAGTAACGGCGTTTTTACATCACATATTATTTATCGGACTTGTGATGACCTTAGCCTAAATATTACATAAATTGTAAGGTTAGCTAAAGGTAATATGTGTAAAAAAATTAGATATCTGACTACGTTTTATTAAGGTCGCAATATCACTAGATAATTAAGCTAATAAAGTTTAATTGTGAAAATGTAATATTTTACATGTGTATGTATAAATAATATTTTTTAAAGACCTCTCCTTACTAGAGATTACCAAACTCTTGGTAATCTCTAGTAAGGTAGTAATATCCTCATATTTAACGAGTTTGGTGTGGTGTGTCGCAGTGACGGGCCACCAGGAGCACCAGGATGCGGTGCACATCACGGCCATCCTGGGCGAGAGCGTGGTGTTCAACTGCCAGGTGGACTTCCCCGAGGACGTGCCCGTGCCCTACGTGCTGCAGTGGGAGAAGAAGGTAGGCGAAACGGTACGACATCCACACTCCACTTGTAATACAAGCTGCTCATCAACCGTGTGTGTTTCTGTTCAGTAGAGGTCGGAGCCCGTCCGATGCGACGCGCCGCACACTGTAACGTATCTCGACTGGTCGCGCTCTCTCCCTGCCGGAGCGTCCGCGCACACACCGCGGCGACAGGGCGGCGCGGCCACCCGACACGCGCACCGCACCCGCACTCGCCCGCGCGGCCCACGCGCCATTGCGGCTGCTCACGCTACTGTGGGGCTCACGTGGATGGTTGCTTATTATTAAAGATAGCAAGTTTATTTCTCTTTCTCTCTGGAGAATGAGTTTCAACCCAACCCTCCACGTGCGCCCCGTCGTAGCTGAGTGGCGCCGATGCGTGTGCGCCGCGCGGTCGCCGACGCCGCCCCGCCCGTGGCCGTGGCCCCCGCACTCCGCTCTCTCTCTATTCGTAGTGTTGTCTCTGCGCCTCATGTTTGCTCATTATGCTAATCGATTCCGAATATGCACGCTCATAGTACACACGCTTACAATTATGTAGATTCGCTTGCATTTGCATGTCCTAGTTAATTTTACAGTGCCTACTCTGTGATAATTGTCACATCCCTTTTCGGTTGTTTCTAGCGTAATGAATTTCGCCGCTGACTGGTCTGAATGCCTAATTAAACTTAGCGAACCTTGTGCCATATTTTGCATTTCTTTAATTCCCATCGCGTAGTTGTCTATCGAGGATGCATGCGTGCACGTAGTGTGAACATACTCAGACATGACATCCGTACATACATCGTAGGTACATGCGTAGGCTTGGGCGCCCCGAGCGACGGGGGCGTGCGATCTGATTCTGTTTACTGTGTCTCCCGCTGGCCGTTGGTGTTCGTCCCCTTGTCGTAGACAGGATCGGAGCTGCGAGTAGCTTCCGTCGGAATCGGAACGTTGACAGCTGGTTCCGACGCGCCTTGTGTAGTAGTACATGTATCGTAGGTAGTTGCGCGCTTGTCTCTGCGTCCGCTGACTGAGTGTGCTCGTGTGCAGGGCCAGGACATCCCGATCTACATCTGGTACGAGAGCTACCCGACGCACAGCGGAGAGGGGTACGAGGGGCGCGTGTCGCGGGTGGCGCCCGACTCCCCGTACGGCGCCGCCAGCCTCAACCTCACCAACATCCGCGAGTCGGACCAGGGCTGGTACGAGTGCAAGGTGGTGTTCCTCAACCGCTCCCCCAACCAGCACAAGAATGGCACCTGGTTCCACCTGGACGTGCACGCGCCACCGCGCTTCTCCGTCACACCGGAAGACATTATATACGTCAATATAGGTGAGTGCGCCTACTATTAATCAATCTATTATCTCAATCTGAACTACATCCATAAAATGATTTGAAGAAATTGATAATTTCGATGACGAGTGTATCTATTAATTAAAACTACAATCTTTTGTCATGATTGAAATTCAATCGTCGAAAATGTCTTTTACTTTCCCTTTCAATTTGTAACCTCACCAATTCTCTTTTTCCTTTCCTTATTATACATATAAACTACATTATTCTCGGTTCAGGTGACGCCATAATACTGAATTGCCAAGCCGAAGGAACCCCCACCCCCGAGATCCTTTGGTACAAGGACGCCAACCCCGTGGAGCCGTCGGGCACCGTGGGCATATTCAACGACGGCACTGAGCTGAGGATCAGCAACATTCGTGGCGAGGACATCGGAGACTACACCTGCATCGCGCGCAATGGCGAGGGACAGGTCTCGCACACCGCCAGGGTCATCATCGCCGGTGGCGCCGTCATCACGGTAAACACATTCTCTTTATTCTTCTACCAGGTCTTATGCTTAGATTGTTGAATGCAAAAAGCAACATGGAACAGCTGTCATGACAGATGCTGTCTGTTTGGTGAAAAATTGAACACAGAAAACATGACTTACTGCAGATCTGATTACTACATATATGTATGTTGAAGGTGCAGTTAACCAAAGTGCCGGCAAAGTGATTACCGTTTTAAGACTTATTCAAGTGGCAAAGGAAAGTTTCCATTGCCGGTTAGTTCTTTTGTCTAGTCGGACGCCTCAATCCTTTTGACTTAAGACTAAGTGAGAAAGAGTTCCGTACCCTCAATTCGTGCAATTATCTGCAACTATTTGGGTATAGCGAAAGGCGCCTTCTACGAAAGAAATCAGTTCAGAATTAAGGTGCTGCTTGATTGGTAGGCTAGCATTATGAGAACAATATTTCATATTATTAATGTTATAACAACGGTTTCAACTACCTCAAAATAATAATATGTACTCCGACATAATTCACTTCATAATTGTGAAACATTATGTATCGAAATTAACCTTAATCCGTCTTCACAGATGCCACCAACAAACCAACCAAGCTGGAAGGCGAGAAAGTGCAGTTCAGTTGCGAAGCCAAAGCCTTGCCCGGGAATGTCACTGTGAAATGGTTCCGAGAGGGTGCTCCCGTGGCCGAGGTGGCTGCGCTGGAGACCAGGGTCACCATCCGACGCGATGGAGCCCTGGTCATCAACCCAGTAGCCGCTGATGACTCCGGACATTACCTTTGCGAGGTCTCAAACGGAATTGGGGACCCTCAAAGCGCCTCCGCTCATCTGAATGTCGAATGTAAGTTTTAAGAAGATTGTACCAAATTATTTAAAATATTACCTTGTTAAAAATTGAGCTTCAGTAAATACGTTTTGTAAAATATAGACTTTACGTGTATAACTGAAAGCACAGAGACAGTTTCAATATATTACAGTATATTGCTGTTAGTATACATTCGCAATGTGTGCTAACGAAAAGTTTTACTTTCATTACGTGGAGTCGCGTTTCACTCAAACAAAATACACATTTAACACCGATGAGAAAAACTATATCGCTCTATTTTAATTAAAAATGTCCGCTATATACCAGTCTGTTAAAATTTAACCCAACATTTACAATTTCCAGATCCAGCAAAAGTGACTTTCACGCCTACTGTGCAATACCTCCCCTTCCGTTTGGCCGGAGTAGTCCAGTGCTACATAAAGGCCAACCCCCCTCTACAGTACGTGACCTGGACCAAGGACAAGCGCCTGCTGGAGCCCTACCAGACCAAGGACATCGTGATCATGAATAATGGGTCCCTCCTCTTCACGAGGGTCAACCAGAACCACCAGGGACGGTACACGTGCACGCCCTACAATGCTCAGGGCACGCAAGGGTCTTCAGGTGAGATGGAGATTTATTGGCTTGAAATTTTAAGACATGTATAAATGTATTTTTCTATGCTTAACTGTTATACACATGAACTAAATTTGTCAAGAACTAGAGATTATTTGAAGATTCATGCTCTTTAGACAAATCAACGTAAAATACACGTGGTAGTAAAAACTTCTTCTAAGAATTATAGACAAAAACTTGCACACTTTCATTCATAGTTGAAAAAAGTTGATGTTTTCAAAATATTTATACACATAAGATTCATACTTAACGTAACCCCTTAAGACCTCTCTTACTCATCCCATTCTATCTTGTTCACAGGTCCCATGGAAGTACTAGTGAGGAAGCCTCCTGCTTTTACTGTAGAACCAGAGCCTCTTTATCAAAGAAAGGTAAGATATTCCTGCAGGAATTCAGTCTATGTCTCATCTTATATGTTATACAATTATTTGGTCTCTTAGTTACTGGACATATTATAAAAGTGGCCTAGATGATATTTTGTCTTGGAGGTTCTGTCCGCCCCAACAGAGATTGAAGGACGTGGATGTATATGTATGTGTCTACTTATACAGGTTGGAGAATCAGTGGAGATGCATTGCGACGCCCAAGAAGCAGAGGGTACGCAGAGGCCCAGTGTGACATGGCGCAGAAGAGATGGACTCCCTCTGCAGAAGAATAGAGTCAGGGTCAATGGAGGGAACATCACTATCGACACGCTGCGGCGTCAAGACTTCGGCATCTATCAGTGTGTGGCTGCTAACGAGGTTTGGTATTGAGTATAAATGTTATGGGCATATGTTTATACAAAAATAGAATTATTAAGAGTTTTGAGTGTAAAGTTTTTCAACCTAAGATTATCGTCGTGTTGTGATAAAATATGGAAGATGTTTGATGTGGTTGTAGTTACATGTAAAATTGTTGTAATTCAAGTCTATATGCACTAATTTGGCCAAATCATGTTTTAATCTTTGACTATAAAAAAAATAAAAAAATGGCTTAAAGATCATTAACACCCTATCTCAAAAACAATATGAAACTAATCTAACTTATTTCCTTCAGGTTGCTACAATAGTGGCGGACACTCAGCTCGTGATCGAAGGGACTCAGCCTCACGCCCCGTACAACATCTCAGGCACTGCCACAGAGTTCCAAGTGACCTTAAAGTGGCAGCCAGGGTACGCAGGGGGTCCAGACTATAAACAGGACTATACCATTTGGTACAGGGAAGCTGGCATCTCCGATTGGACCAAGGTTCCAGTCACTCCTTCTGGAGCTACCTCAGTAAGTAAAATAGATATGATTATGTAATTCCTGTGAGTAAAGAGAGGTTGTATAATAAATGCTTCTGGATATCTTTTTTACCAGTTTAGTTTAGTTATCGTTGCATTGAAAACTCATTTCCCTCTTAACTATTCTTTATATTTTCTACTTTTTCAAACGGTAAATTTACCATTTCTTTTTAGGATTTTTTTAACCCTTTTAAATTATTTTCTCATACCGTGATACCAAAGAAAACTCTCTCTTATGAGACTATTTTTATTTTCACTTTTGATTGTAACTTTACAATTTGACTTCTAGGTAACCATTAACCGTCTGCAACCAGGAACGACGTACGAATTCCAAGTAAATAGTAAGAACACCATAGGCGAAGGAATGATGAGTAAAGCTATCACTATAAGGACACTGGGTAAGTGCCTCAAGATAATATTTTAACGGTTGTGTGTAGTTTGAACGGTCGGTGATGGAGTAGATCTTTTAGTAACAGATCCTTCTATAAAGTATTAAAATATTTTACAAAGTCACAACTCTAGGTCTACTCTTCCCTAAAATTTTATTCGCCTGATAAAACTACGGGTAGTTCAAAAACAATACAACCACCCCATTTGTGGCTAACTATTGACCATAGTATCCTAATTCTATGTTTGACTAATACGTACGAATCCCATTACTATCTATAAGAAAACATGACGGTGAGCTAAGCTGTGTAGGAGACTTTGTAGCCAATAATGTGAAACTAACTCTGTGGATGTTTCTCGTAGACGTAGGCATCAGGCCGAAGGAGGCTCCGGCGCCCACGGGCCCAGTGGACGAAAAGACCTTCCAACACGCGCCCGAAGGCTCCGGTATAACCAGCACCTTACTATCATAGACATTCTCATTTATCACGCTTCTACTAACTTTTGTTCTTTTTTGTGTTTGGATTTTTCGTTGTGCATAGATTAGTAATAGTATTGAGGCCATACAATGATTTTGATGAACGAATTTTATGGGTTTTTTAAATATATTTTTGGTTAAATAGGTATGGTAGTTATATATTAACTATTATTCCTAATAGAATCATAGGAAACGAAGTAAAATTGCAATGCACTTACTCATTTGAGAAATTTAACATAAGGTGATGATTGTTTTTGGAGTCATTTTATGGCTTACAGTTTTTACAATATTTTCAATGTCTGTACTTTTTTTTTCGTGTGTTGTTGTTTATTTTAAGTTTCGTAGTGATTAATTTCTTTTTAAACAAGATTTTCTTTGACACATTTCTAATCATAACATACCTTTTGTTTTAATGAACTTATTCATTAACATTAATTAAAATGCTGTTAAAATTCATCCACCTACTATGCATATCCATAGTTCATATTAATCACTCAGTGTATATTTATCATATTTCCCCTAACATTTGCGAAACGTATTACAATGATATGGTCCTTCCTAGGTCCCAAGCCCGGCATACCGAGGAACCTCACAGTGACTGAGGTGCACAACGGTTTCCTTATCACATGGATGCCTCCGCTGGACAAGGCCAATCTGGTGCAGTTCTACACCATCAAGTACCGAACTGATGCTCAATGGAAAACCCTCAACCGGGGAATGATACGCCCATCCGAAACTAGTTATTTAGGTAAGGATTTAAATCAATAAGGAATACGTACAGATTTTTTTGGTTTATTGCAGAAGTTTACCAATGTACCTATATATTGTGCCTACTACTGAAGTTTTTGCAGCTGACAAAAAATATTTTTTATAACCTTATGTCCCTTATGACCTACGGGATCATATATGGCAAATTTGATAAATGTAGGGCAACATTTTTACTCACAAAATATAATTAGTTCAATAAATCCGAAAAATATATTCTCTCCAATATTGACCGAAACCCTTTCCCTTCACCAGTGAAAAACCTAGTGGGTGGACGAACGTACTACTTCCGAGTGCTCGCCAACTCCGCCACCAGCTACGAGAGCTCCGAAGAAGTCAAGTTCCCCGTCCCGGCCAGGGTCAAGCACAAAGCCATCACCGCCGGCGTGGTGGGAGGCTTCCTCTTCTTCATAGTGGCCATAATCCTCTCAGTCTGCGCCGTGAAGATCTGCAACAAGCGCAAGAGGCGAAAGCAGGAGAAAGGTCAGTCCTGCAGGGTGCTAACGCCCGCCCACCCTTAGGCAAGTCGCTCGTAGAGCTAGTCGGCCCTTCGTGTGATTTTCATAGACTGAGCGACCTAGGGCTGGATTGAAGACTCCCATATTGTCGGTGAAGCTATCACCTCCATTGCGATGCGTAGATCTAGAGCGCACGTTCCATTGCATGCGGATTCAGAGTGACAGTGTCTATTGGAAATTAGTTGTTGGACTTTATATGAAATGATTTTTTTTGTTATTCAATATAAGGATATGTGTTTAAAAATTGTTAAATGAATAAATAGTTGAAAAGTTTGAAGGTTTGTTCAGCCTTTAACTAGTTACCAATACGCTTGTCACTCTGCAATGACTCCCAGTTATTAGTTCTAGATAGTTTATTGAAGTAGACGATTCTGTACCACATCCCAGTATACTTAATGTACAATTCGTCTTCAAAACAATAAGACTTATTTTTAGAGTTGCATAGTCATTGGATTAAACGTTATTATTTTTTGTTTTATCGTGCAATTATTTTTCATATTACTAACAAAATGTGTTAAATGTTACTAACAAACTGTACTGAGTGTTCTTTTGTTTTACTATGTTTGTTCATATTTATCATACATATAAATATCAATATTGTCTATAGATATACAATAAATATAATATTTTCCTAAAGTTGTTATTACTAGTTAATTTAACGGTAAGTTGATAGGACACCTAGTATATCGTTCCGATAATACTCGTGTGACGGAATCTACATTTACACAGTCGAATGCCTGATAGAAGTCTCAGAAATTATCATTTTAGTGGGGTATTACTATTAGTAGGTCCTGTAGTTACTGGTATCTTGGATTTCCAGTTATAATCTGTTTTTTTTTAGATCGTTCAATTAATATTGTGATTGACCTGTAAACAATTTTTATGTTTTAATGCTAAGCTTGAATAAGAAAGATTTTTTAATGAACATTATTTCACGTTTACTCGTACATATTTATATCATAACACGGCATGTTAATTTTGCTTGTTACATATATTTATATTGTTTTGTGAAACCATTAACCACAACATTAATGTTAAAAACCAAACAACTGTCAAGGTAAAGAAATCTGTAGAAATCGGATATCAATATTACATAATAGTACATTCGTTGCATTAAATCTACTGCAGATAGACAAACAAATTGAATCTATGATTTCCGATTACTACAGTTGTAAAAGAAAAGAGAATCAATATTTACATTTCTAAAAGGATCGAGAATGTTTTCTTAATATTAGTACGTGATTACTAGAGCACCGTAAAACTCAATAGTAATAATAACCTTAACGCAAAAGATTTAGGCTAAATATACATTAAAGTTTTCTTATATTGGACTTCTAGTCTGGCTATAAGTGAAGTTAATGTAACTTAGAATCTAGAAAGAAAGAAAAACTAATAATAGAGCCCAAACTTTAAATTCCCTGTTTGGTCTCAATTGCTCTAGATTCTCTTTGCTTCTCAACCTGCCAGTGAGTCGTTTGGTGTTTGACGAGGCTTTCTATTGACAATATGGTGGCGGCGCTTGCGGGGGGTGCGCGGGCGGGAGTGTGGAACTATAATCGAACTTGGGATCACTACGTTAATGTGCAGAAATAATTCGTTTGCAGCATACAACATGGTAACCGCGCGACTAACGGATCTGCGCAACGCGGACCCCAAAAAGGTGCCTTTCAAGAGGTGAGTTCAGTGTCACTTGCATGCATACTCACAGAAAAAGGGTTTACGTATAGGGCTTAATATCTACTTAATATGTTTCCCAGTAAGATTAATAATCACCTTTTAAGATAAGTACGATAAGTAAGTTTTTAGATAAGACAGATGGCAGATGCTCGTATATAGTTACTTTAATACAAGGTTATAATAAATCTGAAGCTTTTAGAGTCATGTGGAATACCTAACGTAACTAACTTAACGAAAAGGGCAAAAACACAATAGTTAGTGTTTAAATTTTGATCCAATTAGAAACTGTCATTAGAAAATAATATACATATATGGTAAATTTAGCAGTACCGTATTTAATTAGATAATAAAGGCTACCATCGTTACTAAATTCTCTTACTGTTTCTTTGCCGCCCTTCAGGAGATCAGGTAAGCTTAAAGGATTAGCGTAAGTGGACATGAACGAACTCGTTACTCACATTGATGTAAAAATACTAGGAGAGTGCTTAAAGAGTGCTTGTGAGTGTTGTTTGTAATAGCAAATTTGTAAGCATAAATTCCTAACATCCTTGAATACTAGTGAGCCTTAAAAGACGTACATATATCAAATGGAAACTGCTGAGTTCTATCATTAGTATAGTGTAAGTAGCGAAGTTGAGCTTGTTTACCGATTTAAATTATTAATAGTTTTGTGACGTGCCTTTCCAGAATTGCAGCGACCGGAATATCGGGTGTGATGGAGATGGTGCGCGAGTGGTGGCGCTGGGCGTGGGCGGGCCCTCTGCTGTCGCAGGGCGCGTCGCTGCCCTCCCTGGCGGCCTCCTCCTCTGACGACGGCGGCTTCCTGCCCAGGGTGCGCGCCCCTCTGCCGCCGCGCATGGCGCTGCCCGTGTTCCGCGCCTCCTCTCCGGCGCCCGCGTCTCCGCCGTGGGGCGCGTGGCCGCCATGGGCCGCGTGGTCGCCGTGGCCTGTCGCCTGGGAGAACGTCTGGTCGCCATTGCACATTTCCGATCTCAGTTCTGTCCCCTTCCCGAGCTCCGCGGACAACTCGTTCCCGACGCCACCGTTCAGCGCGCGTCCGTTTGCGAGACCACGCCCCCTTTTGGGCACCAGGCCCTCTTCGCGGCCGGTGCACGAGGCGTCCCCTGAGAGCCGCTCCTCCTCCTCGGGCTTCGGCAGCAAGAACGCCTCGGCGCAGTGGACAGGCGGCGAGTGGCGAGTGCCGCCGTACCGCGCTCCGCCGCCGCCGCGCCACGAGGACGCCGCTTCAGCCGACGTGGACGCGCACTACGAGTGGGACCGCACCCCGACGCCGTCGACGCCGCGCGGCCTCTCGCAGGCGCCTCCGCCGCGGCAGGACGTGGACGCGCGCGTGCAGGCCATGAAGGAGGAGTTCCTGGCGTTCCGCAAGCGGCAGGCGCTGCGCCGGAGGTCCCCGGAGCCGCCGCCGCCGCCTCCGCTCGTGCTGTGCGTGCCCTCCGAGAGCGTCTGCTGACCGTCAATTAGCCGCCTGCGCCGCCCTAGGCCGCCGCGCTCGCCGCCGCCGCTGCCCGGTGCACCTATTATGTTTCGAGTACAAAGTTTAGTTACGTTAATTTATCGCTCTTTTAATTTTAACCGTGTACATATGTAAAAACTGTTGGACTAATTTATTCCTGATAGTTCTTGCCATGCCCGAGCCCACCTGCTAACGATACGAGATGTATTTCAGTCAAAACGAAGACTGTCTAGTGTATTAATTAATTAGTTGTCGGTTCGTCTGTCCGTTGTCGGCGCCTCTCTTTGTAAACTTCCTAACTAATCGTAAGGATACATTGTACGCTTTAATAAATTGATAGATAACGGTAGACGATTAAGTATGTAGTGTACGAGTGGGCGAGCGCGCCGGGTGCGTGTCGCCGCCGCCACCGACGACGACATGACGCGCCGCGTTTTCTAACGATCGCATAATTTTTACGTGTATGTATGGAGTAAGTTCACTGCCGATGATTTAGGTTAAGATAGCGAATGATCATTGAGCTCAGCGGAGCGCGCACGAACTTAACATTCTACTTGGAAGCCCTGTCTCGCCATCGCCCTGATACGAAATAGGATAAGCACCGCCAGCATTAAGTACCTTCTTATAAATAGCGTCACCTCGTTTCAACTCTCACGCGTAGCTTATGCCTCGGAGGCCCCGGGACGAGCCGCTCGTCTCGGCCGCCCGTTAACGAATATTGAACCCTTTTACCTACTCAATAAAGATGCTCAATTTTTGACTGACCGATCGATAATATTGAACACGTGAAGATGAAGTCAAATTTACGGTTTAAGAATAGGTAACCATAGATTAAAGTAACGTTAAGATCAATTACACGTAAACATTTGAAACCAACTCGCTTACTGAGTCGACTGACGTGCGATTCTTGTCATATATATATTAACGGATAAATAATAAATAAAGTACGTAGATTCCAACCAATTATTGTAACCACATAATGCCTTATACATTACACCATTATTGATAACTTTAACAAGCTAAACCATTTTTTAAGACGTTTTCATGATTTTTGTGTCATTTTAGAGTATAGTCTACAAAATAATGGTGAGTTTTTTGATGATCACGATTTTGCTAAGTATGTAACTGATGATTATTATGTATCACTATTCCTAATATCCAGTTTTACCGTATCGTCATATCTTGTTAATCGACGATTGAAAGACAGCTCTATTTGTTTGATAGTTATGACAATTCTTTTTACTCGGTGCCACAGCTCGAAGGACCAAAAAACGATACTCCATGGAATGACGCAAACGATTTTACCTGTCATGCGCTCTGTTTAAATTAATAGTCTTAAAAAGGCCATGTGGTTAACGACACCGGCATCGTTTGAAAATTGAATAATTTTCGGCTTCCTGACACACTAGAAATACAGACACTCAAACTCTGGAATACTCAAATAAATACAGTCTGCCTTTCAGTCTGCGATGTTTAATTTAAGTTGAAATTCCATAAAGTACTAAATAAGCCCGTGCGAGCGGATTATAGTTTTATGGTTTATAAAGAGGTGCATGCATGGAACCGAAATTCTAAAGTCGTTTTTAAACAAGTTACAAAAACTAATAGGAAGATAGCTCAAATCATGTGATATCTAGTCTTTTTGTCTATTTTTATGCGTTCGTCATGTTATTCATTAGTTTGTCAGCCATTACTGGATCATTTTAAATTAGGTCGTAAAATGTCGACTGAGTGTTGGTAGGGATTAGACGTGATTGGCATCGAATGTCTGGGAAGGGTTGGCGCCACCTGCCGAGACCTCGTCGAGTAGGACGAAGGAACTGGCCACGCTGGACGCGCGACTACGGCGGAGCGAAGCACTGACTCAGAGGTGGGATTTTTAGTGAAGAAAAGCACTTGTAAACGAGTTGGACTTCATTATTCTAAAAGAACATAAATAGTTTAACAACATTTTGAAAAGTTGGATCGTACATTGATGATACTGTTATTGTCAATTGTAAGTATGCCCTCCCCGCCCCGCCGCCGTCCCGCGTGCGCCATGTCAGAGTCATTAATAAATTCTTGGGCAAATTGAATTTACTTAATGGTAAGCGAGTAGGATTGTCGGTGCCCATGTAGCTATGATTGTTTACAAACAAATTCTAAAGTAATGATAACTTTATAACCTAACTTAGTGTCACGATTAGAAACATATGTAACTATAGTTAACACTCGAGCACCTTATTTCCAATGTACTTATTGTAAAATGTAATTTTATGGACAAGTTGGCGCGTTTGCGTCTATAGACTATATGAAAAGATAGCAATATATTAGGCTAATGTACCTAAATCTATATCAGATTTGTATAAAGGGAACTACTTGGTCTGGGGGCGGTCCCCGCTCGCCGGTCCGCCGCCGCCACGCCACGCGCCGCTGCGTCGCCGTCGCGTCGCCGCGTCACGTTCACACCAAAAGTACGTTGCACAGTTTTATAGGAATCCAAACAATTATGATATAAACATTATTTTGATCCTTAGAAAATATTTTTAGTTAATAAGTGTTGAGATCATGTGTTTACTGTGTAAGCACATCAATGAAATCAATTCTGAATACAATAATGTTGCCACAATAAACGTTTTGTTTCATTTTTACATTGTTAACCTGTATATTTTTTATCCTTAAGATTCATACGTCTCCAACACAACCATTACCCGATAAATAGGTATATTGAATCACTGGTATCATTGAGCTAGGCGGCCAAGACCTTGAAGTAAAAGCTTTTGTTTGATCTGAGAACTAATTACTACGCCTAACTGACTCCGCTATCCTATTGAAATGTCGTATGAGGCAACTAAGGGGTAAATCTTATTGATATTTATGACGCCATGATAAAGCCACTACAAATGTTAAAATACACACTTAAATAAACAAGCACATCCGTAATCACTATCACTACATAGTATAAAACAAAGTCGCTTTCTCTGTCCCTATGTCCCTGTGTATGCTTAAATCTTTGAAACTACGCAACGGATTTTGATGCGTTTTTTTTAATAGATAGAGTGATTCAAGAGGAAGGTATTATAACATCCATTAAATAGTAAAGAAAAACTGTTATTTTTGAGGTTTCTAATGTGATGTCGTAAATAATTACATTTTTTCCGGTTACATTGCAAACGCAGGCTGAACACTGCGAGTTTTTAATCACATAGGCTATATATTATACCCGTGCGAAGCAGGAGCGGGTCGCTAGTCGCTAATAAAGTAAACAGAAACAGTGGTATGCAAGAAGATGAAGTAAAGAAAATAGAGAAATGTATGTTATGGTGATTTGGGCACACTGAACGGATAGATGAAAGGAGGGTTACCAAAGGAGGTTATAAAGCCTGAGTAGATACTACCGTTGGACGACGCAGGCCGCGCAGAACTTATACATATCAAATTGGCGACTTTCTTCAAAAGGTTTTACGAAGTGTTTTAAGGCGGAGTTAAGCAGAGTGAACAGAAAAGCAGATTATGGAAGGTTAATGGGCGTGAGTGAAGCAATAGAGAGAGAATAAAATAGAGAATTGTAAGGATAGTTCCAGGTGAAGATCGATAGTCTCTGCCTATCCCGTTAGGGACGTAAAGGCGTGAATATATGGAGGTATGTAAACAGAACAAAAGTTCGTATTCGAAAATATTGTATGTTAAAGTAAAATAATATAAAACATTTGTTCTCTGAACATGGTCAACACGTTGGGTCGAGGTGACCAAAGAAATACAACCTTCGCAACAACAGAGTTGGACATCCGAACCTCTGACTATCCCGCAAGGACTAATGGTTTTGAAAGTGTTGGTGGTTAAATAATATAAGGTAGCGCTTCCATATCAGACCCTTTTCCTTATACGGGGTAGGCAGAGGCCTCAATTTTAGCCTGCTGACATCTAGTATCTACATACTCAGTGTTATAGGCACTTACAATGTCATACTTCTTCAGTATGTCACCTATTTGAACGCCCTGCGTTGTCTCCACGAAATTATGTGAGTAATTGCATACCGTACAAAACTTGTTTTTATCAATAAATATTCTAACTATATGCAACCTTCCTTGCATATTACATGCCTTCAATACCATGTACATAGCTTCATATCTTACATAGTATATTTATCGTTACTTTGCACTGCAGAATAGTTAGCGATAGAGCCTAGAGACATCATGGTTTGGAAAATTATTGTGTATTCATTGTTTTTTATACTGCACATTAGAGGTAAGAAACTTGACTTTCGGCAAAGTTCTGAAAGTTAAGATGTTGTTCCCTTACTTATGTTTACGATATAACGTACCATTTAGTGTATGAAGAACTCTTATATAAATATATACAATATTTGTTATTAATTGCAAATAGCATTGTTATCCTATTACCTTTTAGACTCTTAGATAAGTAGATTAATGCATATAATAAAAAACGGCAATAATCAGATGACATTCGATATTAAGTGATAGATGTAATACTCGCCAAAAATAGTGACTTAATTGTTTTCTCTGTCAAGTAAGAGATGATACCACATTTTGTTTTCCTTCGTCGTTAAAAAGCATGAAAGCTTTGGCTAAGAATTCAATTGATGCACCTACTAAACTATACCTGCTTGGAATAAGATAAAACTATTTATGCCAACAAACCGAACCATTTTACAACTTGTGTTCTGTCTTCCTGGAAATGTAAGTAAAGGTTTGATTAAAAACTAAAAGTTAAAGGTCCTACTAGATATAATAGTAACTCCTATAATAATTTTATTCACAAGTCTCTGACTGAAGTACCAAAGACTAATAGAAAAAAGCCCTTTCAGCTTTTGAATACGAGAACATTTACGGCGACCAGTATGGGAAAACCTGGATGCTCATGTTAGGGGACGATGGAGAGCCTCGTTACGTGAACCTCACGGAACATCCCGACGAGTCTACCAACGATAAAATCGACAGGGATCTGATATTCTTCTATCTTTACACGAGGTAATTACGGTCCCGTGCTAGCTGAGACGTAAAAATAATGCTAACTAGCTGCCGTTCATCCCTAGGTAGCTGGCTAACTGGGCGATAGGCTAGCAATCTGTCACCAATGTTCCAAATGATATCAAAACCCACATTATATTTAGTAGGAAGTGACAAAGAAGATGTTTTCATATCTCCAAGGTTCTGTCCACCTCTAAAGGGAATAAAGGACGTGAATATATATATATATATATATATATATATATAAATTTCCAGAGGTCTTGCCCAATAAGCGACGGCCGCTTTTTCAAATAACGGCGAGGGAAAACATCGTGAGGAACCCTCGATACGGTTCACTACCTATCACGTTGGGTGCGGTATATCAAGTGAAACGCGGTCTTCAAATGGTCCATTTTATGCCCTTCTTTTGGAGATGGCCACTCAAGCCTCTGACAACCCCGCTACAAAATATGCAAAAGTCGTGAAGCGTATGTATATGTTATATTTTATTTATAGGAACAATTCAGCGGAGCCTGAAACGTTAAGCATACGGGACGGGCACGTAGACAGTGAATACTTTGATCAAGAGGAAAGCTTAAAAGTTATTACACACGGATGGATGTCATCAGGGGACAACGATTGGTTAATAGAGATGAAGGACCGGTATCTCTCCCAGTCTCAAGTCAACGTCATAGTGGTGGATTGGGGCCGCCTCTCGCATTTCAACTATGCTCTTTCGAGAATATTAGTTGCAGTGGTGGGTTACCGAGTGTCGGAAATGATGCAGGCAATAAACAGAACGTACGAAGCTAAGTACATCCATTTAATAGGACATAGCTTGGGCGCTCATGTGATGGGCTACGCTGGAGGCTTTATGAATGGTCAGGTGGAAAGGATCACTGGTAAATATGCTACTTAGTTATCGATAGCAAATTAATATATTAAGTTACTTTTTGTACATACATGTCACGCCCGTTTCCTAGTAGAGGGATAGACAGAGATCACGGATCCCCATCTATCCCAATGCTGACAAACCAATTTCACTTCACTGCCACTATAGCGCAACTCGGCGGTTATAGTTACTTATAACGTCGCCCTTACTTTACTTTTTAGACAACATCAAGTATATGACCACGACTACTGAAATGCTCTTAATTTTTTTTAATGTATCTAGGGATACTGTCATTAATGAACTAGTTTATGAATGGTTCATTCTCGATATTTTATATAATTTATATTCTACGTTTTTGTGAGCTAACCCTTTATCAGTTTAAACCTTAACTTCTAGATGCCTTTCTGTGTGGCATAAGAAAGATGTGGATAAGTCTTATTTCGCAATAGCCCAGCAAAATTTTAGTTAGTAAGTTATACCAAATAAGCATAACTTATGTTAAAGATAACCGGAAATAGAAATGTCACGTAATCTGTCTCGCCCAAAGACTTAACCCTTGTATGTAATCACGTGATATTAAAACGGATATCTAAACATTTGTACGAACGTTTTTACATGTATTAATTGCTACCAACCTACATTTACACATTTGTTAAAATACCCCGTACAGGTTTAGACCCTGCAGGACCATTGTTCAACCTCGCGGACGCAAAGAACAGGCTTGACAGGACCGATGCCCAGTACGTGGACGCCATCCACACGTGTGCAGGCATCTATGGCTACGCGGAGCCATTGGGCACCGCCGACTTCTACCCCAACAGTGGCTATCCGCCGCAGCCTGGATGCGAAGGGCCTCAATATATGATTGGTAAGTCGACATTTCGATTTAAATCGAAACTGAAGAATCTCGGAAAGCACATTTTCGTGTTTTTTCTAAATTCTGTTTTTATCTACATCTATAAATGTATAACGGCTGTAGCCTAGTGGGTAAGACCTCTATTAGAGGTAAAAAGGTTTGAACTCCAGCTCAGGCATAAACCATTCCCGCATAGCAACTTTGGTGAAGTTTCAGTTTATTTGAAAACAGTAATATGTGCATTATGCAGTAAAGATTAGGTTGAATTGGGATATGTAATGTTTTGGTTTGACGCTTCGCTTCGACTCGACTTAGAAAGATGGCCCTTCACGAATACTGGATAAGTTATCAGATTGATGTGCTAATTCATTATGTTCTTTTAAGATGATACATATTTGATTACAAAAAATAATACAACAGTAGATTTTAGATTTATGGTTGATATTTATAATGCATTTATGGTAGTCTGGGATATACAAAGAATTTCAACTAGCTACCATTCCTCCCGGCATGTCGATAGGATAGCAACCAAAGTTCCTATAACAATACTACCCCAATATTCATGGTAAAAAGGTACCATAAAGACATTTTCGTGTCTCAAAGGTTCTGTCCACTCCGAAAGGTATTGATGAAATGTGTATTTATATATGGTTGTTTGTTATTCAGAGGGCTGCAGTCACGGAAGATCTTGCGAATTCTTCTCCGAATCCATAATTTCGGACATTCCCTTCACGGCCTACCCTTGCGAAAGTTGGGACAAGTACAAGAAAAACGAATGCCAAGAAGACTTTAACCTGATGGGGGAAAACGTAGACACTACACTGTCAGGCATTTACTATTTGAGCACGAATGCTCAATCGCCTTATGCGAAAGGAGACAATGACAGCTATGTAAGGTAAGGCCTATACTTTCGATATAGTATAACAGAAATATCCATGGAAGCGCTGGTCAATTGAGATACGTAATTGTATAAATTAGTAAATGAGTTTATTAATAAACAAATTTCTCATCATACAGGATTTTTATTTATCAGCATTTAGTCGATCAATTTATACCCTAACTAACCCAAACTGTCGTTAAGTAATTTAATTGCCTAACTTGACAAGAGTATGGACACAACTGCGACCCTGAAAGGGTGTTTTGTGTATTACATGTATTATTTCCTTAGATATTTTATACAAGTAAAAAATTGTGTCAATCACATGCTAGCCTGAGACTTTTAATACGAACTAGCTGCCGTTCATACCGGGATGTCGTAAGAGGCGCCTATGGGACTAGGGAATGGAGTTTATTGGGCGATGACAGGCTAGTAACCTGCCACCATTATTCCATGACATCAAAACCCCAATATTTAAGCTAAAAAGTAAACTATGAGATTTTATATCTCCAAGGTACTGGTCCACCCCGAAAGGGGATTAAAGGACGTGATTGTATATGTAAAAAAATGTTGAGGAGGTAAGTTCAATAAAACAGAATATAAGAGTAAGACATTACGTATATTAAGCGGCCACAGCCCTAATGTCAACGGTAATAACAACAATAATAAAATTAAATACAAAAAATTAAAGCTTCTTAAGATAATTGCAGAGGACTGGGACACATGAAATATTGTATATTTCATCTAACTAATCTAACTTTCAGACTAGATACAATTAATTCACAATGAATATCGCATTTCCATGAAAGAGCAATTAATTACAGTACATTTTACCCTGATAAGTATAACAATTGACTAGTATCTACAAATAATGTATGTTCACTATAAGTACTAAGTGTATAAGGATGTATATTAAGGCCAAATCAGATCAGTCGTCAGCGGCTTTGCCCCGACCTGCAAATAAGCAAAGAGCACTATTTAGATATCACTTTCATTAAGAAAACATTATAAGACTTTCAATAAACAGTCAGAATATATTAGTTATGCGTCATAATGCATCCGTCGGGAAAAGAAGACAAAAATAAATAAATCATCATTAAATACTTTTTTCGTTTATTATTCGTAAACGAATGAACAATTCACAAGGTGTGATAAGATATTGAGAGTATGTCACTCTTGCCATGCAATAAATGCTAGGCCAATGTAGTAAATGCCATATTGGTATGTTACTTTAATATTGTAATGTATGGAATGTATACAATGTATACAAATACTCACATTTTTTTAGAAATAAAAGCTACGAGAATCCTCTTCAAAGGAACCAAACACGAGGAATCAAGGAAGGGACTGAAATATAAAAACATATCAAATTAGAATTTAAGTTAATATAATTAGGACTATATTATGGGACGTATTTGTCAGATACAACATTTAGCATCATTATGACTTCAGTCGGGAAAAGAAGACAAAATAAACAAGAATCATCATGTTCAATAAATATTTCAATAACTATACGTTATTTCGCTTCAAGGTGCAGTTATCTTTCGCAAAAGTATCTACATATCAATCGTAATAATTGACATGCATAAAAATGACGTCGTTCATCGACCTGGAAGGTTGGAAGATTTTTTACATACATACATACACATCACGCCTGATTCCCTGTAGAGGGATAGGAAGAGAGAGAATAGAATCATGTAGAGGTGTAGGCAGAGATCACAAGATCCCTATCTGACCCGATTCCAACAAAGCACTTTCGCTTCATTGACACCCTCATATATCATATAACATATTGAATTTCATATGACCTCCTCATACACGTAAATTTACATGTAAATTTTACTTCATTAATATTGACATGCATAATTGTTCGATGCGATTATCAAAATTATATTTGGTTCGGTGATGCCATTTTCAATGAGAACTGTAACAAAATGTAATAATGCTCACCTTAAAATCACATCTGCTTACAGTATTTGCGGTCCGTGCCATCTGGAACAAGATGTAAACATTTATTTAGTCTAAATTACGAATTTTAACTTTTTATCAGCAACTGTAAGTTTTATTCGATTTTATTAAAATATTAAAAAGGTACTATTGTTACGGGGTAATGGGTCATGTGGGTCATGTCGCTACCAATTACTGGCCATGCAGGTAAATGTTCAACATAGGCAATCATTTTGATTTAATGTAACACTTGTAAAAAAGGTGTGTCGGGCAATTTAGTGTTCGTTGTTATTTAGTTATTATTATTGATAAACAATTGTTAGGAAAGCATTTAGCTCATATAGTTATGACGCTTATAAAAAACCGAAGCATATTGTGATCAGTAAATCTCACCTTTATAGATTGGCGCATCCAACCTCTAGCTGAACACCCATACCTGTGAAGCAAAAGCAGAATTAACCAACGAAAATCACATGTGAGACGGCATTCAATCATTCACTCTCCTTTCATACTCCATTGTCCGAGATTGGTACAATAAATAAAATTTAAATATGTATATTTATTTCATGTTTATTATTTAGTACTTCAATCAAAATATGTGAGAATATCTTTGGGATTATTTTAATTTATCGATGTAATATAACCATCATAAATTCGTAAGTTTTCGCACTATGATATACTGCTGCATATAATCGTTAGGTATGGAGCAACAATTACCTAATTATGAACATTATTGGTTCGTCTGAAATATTTTCTATGTTTGATTTTCCTTGTACCGATGAAATAAATGTTCAATAACGCGAGAATTAGATATTTCCATTCGTCTCCCTTTTGATTTGATTTATAGCTTAATGCAACTAAACTTTTAAGTTATATGGATTTGTATAATACGTTCCCAAAATGATATTATCGGCATCCGATAAATAAAATAGAAGGGCTAATAATGTCGTCATTATGTTGCGATTTTCTTGTAACAATATTGTCATAAAATAAAATGACCTGGCAATAAACCTTAAAATTAAATATTCCCATGTCCACCACCAGTAAATAGCTCTTGCTATTATGATAGAATACTGATCTCAATATCTATGATAACAATGCAAACCATATAATGTATTAAGAATTTTAATAGAAGTCACCCATCAAAGCAACTTCGATTTTACCCGTAATACATAAGATTTTACATGAATATGAATATTTTTTTTGTTTATTTCTTAAATAAGTATTTACACTTTTATTAAATTCTTACCAATTCATAATTGCAATAATCCAGCTTCACGAAGTAAGCTATTAAGATGAGCTATTATAACAGCTTTTCCCTCACATAAGCCACTTCTTCGGCTTAGTGTTAATATCAATAGCAATAATTGATCCCATTATTAGCTTGAAATCTTCTTACTAGTTAATATTACTTGTTTGCTCAAATTCATTGCTTGCATACATTACGTCTACATCCCTTTTAAGAGCAGAGACTTATGTCTCAATTCTGGCATACCACTTTCACACTGACATCAACATACAATTATTATTTTTATTATTACTACTAGGGACTAGGCTAACTGGAAGGGTACAATTGCTAAACTAAATTATGAGTAACAGATAAGGGTCAATTGAAAAAACAAAATATTAATGGAAAAGCTGAAAACACGTTTCAGGAGAATTTAACATCATCGGTGATTGATCATCCCATCATTGAAGAAAACAGTTGGCCATAAAATATTCCATAAATCTGTTACTACACATTCGAATGTCATAACTTGTGACGGGGGACACTTCTTGGAAAGAGTATGCATTATATGCATCGAAAGTTATATGTTAAAAGGAAATGAATACTCAGAATAATGGACCATTAGGTATTTCAAAATGTAGAGACGATGATATTCAGTCTGCAATAATAAAATTCGTAGTTCCATAACAAAAACCCATTTTATATATATATTTAATTTACACTGTTAAATTGTAGGATTACTCATATTGACAGTGGCTAAGATACAATTGCAGAAAACTGTTTCTTCTCTACACGACCTGTAAGGACTTATAAACTATAATTCAAAAATCTCAATCTAATTTCTTTCATTGCTAAGTTTGTAGTCTGTAAATGCTTTGATAATACTATTGCATTTTTAATAACACCCATAATTAGTAAAAAAATTGTGAGGCAATGTTGAACACTCTGAAAATAAATATTTATTATTATGTTTCTTCTCAAAACTGTGATTTGTAGCTGTAATTTTCAGTGAATGAAATAATCTTGCTGTAGTCCTCAGTCTCAGTTTTCATATGAATACAACACGGAAAGAAGAACTTTATGTAGAGTTCAGATGCGATCGTTCATATTTTTATGACTTTTTACTGAAATAGAATATTTACTAATAATATACAAAATAGGACTGACTTTTCGGTTAGGTGAAAAACAACCCAATTACTTATATTATGAACTAATTACTGTTAAATATATTGTAATGAAATTGTGCATTCATTTATATAGTGTTAGGGTATTGAACTGTGCTAGATGTAAGAATTTACTAAATTGCATTCAAGATCTATAATGGTACCATACTGATAATGAAGTTTTATACAGAGCAGTGTCTAATCCAATATTTCTTGTAGCTTTTGTAATACCAAAAACAGTTTAATGTGGTACTTTGGTATGCAGTATGAAATGTTTCTTTTAAATATTGCTGAGATGTATGATGATTCTCTTCTATAAACGCCTTTAGACAACAAACTCAATTCAAGCTATAACTATGAAAGAAATAAATTGTATCTTGTAAATAGCAATCTGTAAATGAATTTTGAAAGGATGCAATGTTTTAAAAATTACTTCCTCAAAGACAGAATTATTCTTCAATTATATTTTTCGCAGAACGTAATTTCTAAATCTTAAAATTTTCCACACACGGTTTTTTGTTTTATTTATACTTACAACATAAAACAAATGTTCTATTAACTCCATTACGCCATATTATGATGATATTGAAACTGACATATGCTAAATACTCATTAGAAATAACCTTGGGCCTGTTTATGCAATTAGAATGCTAATGAATGACCCAAAGTTAATGTAAGTGTAGCATTTTTCCATTGCAGTTTTTCAAAGAATTGGTAGGTATATTATTGTGCACTGTCAGAATTGCACTTTGATTAGTATGATTTACGAATCATACTAATAAAAATAATTACTACAGTCACCACTATTCTTCAATTATTAAAAAATATCTGAAAAGTAAAATATGTAAAATTCGTATTCTACAAACAGGTTAGGGCTTATTTTGGACTACGACTAAAAGATGTACATACATACACGTCACGCCCTTTCAGTCTTTACAAAAGGACATGCAGACATCACAGAACTCTGTTTTTCCCAATGCTACAAACCCCATTTTCACTTAATTGATTTCATCTATCATCCTCATTTGACCTCACACATTCTGTCTATACAAACACTTTAACTAACAATCTTCATTGCTGATCTGTTCATAATAATTTGATATACACATACATTCTTTAACATACAACAAGCAGTCAAAACAGAGTTCCTAAAATTAACACACAAAAACACCATAGCAAATATGCATTTGAATGAACCTATTTAATTAGTATTGAAAAGGTTCCATAGTTGGTCTTTATTAGCCAAACCTATTTATTTACATGTTTATTAGTGATAAACATTTCACCACCTCAAAAGAGATAATAGTTTTTCATGGTTATACACACATATATACATGTCACACCTGTTTGCATAGAAGAGTAAATAATGATCTTGGAGCAATAATAAATTTACTGTGATAATTCATCATAATCCAAGGTAGAATTTTGGAAATATATCATTAAGTAATAACCAATATAATAGAGTAGAATACAACACATAAATCTGTTATGTTAGCAATTCCACTGAAATGCCATTGCTTTTAAGTATTCTGCCTTGCAAGCCATAAATATTTATTGCAATATTATGGTCCTATATGTTAAAATTTTAAGTTATGCTAGTTATTTATAACACATTAAATAACCAATGTATGCATTTCTGCACTGCATTCTTTCTTGAATATTAATTATAACAGCTCCATTCTGCAGATATCCCCTTTCTATCAATAATATTATATTTTATATCACTAATCATTCCACTTTAATGTTTTTTATTTATGGTGTAAATTTGCACACCAGAAATACTTAATTTTACACCAAAATCATACAGTGCCAAACAAAACCTAACCTTTGCCGTTCATGTTTAGCTATATTTTTGGGTACTTTACAAATAATGAATTTTTTTTTTAAATTATGTAAAAAATTGTAAAATAAAATTTATTCAGGATTTGACCCCCTAACAGATGTAAAGAATCACGGTCACATTTAGCTGTTCATAAAGTAACGTAGTAAATGGAAGGCATCAAAAATGAGCACTAAACACAGCACAATGTATTTTAACTGGCTTATTAATGACATTAAAATAAAATCCCATGCCTATTAACACATTGTCACTGTGTTGGTTTAGGATTTTATTTCAATTAGATCAATATGAATCATAATTTGCCAGTGAAAAATACTCCATGCTGCAATCTACTTAAATGCGGGTCTCTAGTTCATTTCTGACACACTCCATTATTAAGTTACTTTTTATAAAGCTAAATATAACTGTTCTTTACACCTAATAGGAGATCAACACTGAAGCAATCAACATGAAATGCCAATCCATACACAATAAACTCTACAACCAAATTATCACTGCTTAACGTAAGTTGCGCAGATTAGTTTCTTGTTCCAAAACCCCACATTGGAATAGTAACCATACTAATTAATGATGTATGGTGTAAAATAATAAAATATCCGGTATTTTCATAAATAATTTTGAGCGGCGAAACTCTACAATATATATAAGGTATATAAAATATATATACATGCCATCCATAATTTTTGAAGATTTTATAATAGATCCATTTTTTGTAATACCTTTTAAAGCGGATGAAGGTATGGCTCTTGATACAATCCCCATCAGGAAAACGTATTAAGTTTTTAAATATAATTTAAAAAATATATTATGTATTATATAATAGATGCCCATTTCCCTTAAAAGAGTAGGCAGAGAAGTAACATATAAAATATTACCCATTCTTTCATATTATTTGTTACTTTTATCGTTATTGTTATCTCAACTTCATTCTGATATATTATGGGTAAATGTATTCCCAGTTAACTAATTTATAAAATGTTAAATTCATTGGAATATGTAAGAAAAAATATTTTAATAAAACAAATGTTATAATATTTATTATAGAGGATGTTTTTATTACATCATGTAAATTATATAAAGTTTAGAACTAATACTTTCAAATAAGGTTTAATCTAATCGCACAATCTACACCCAACTTTTTGATACTTCAAGAAAATTTCTATATGACAATTATGAATAATTCAATAAACACACTTTTTGAACTTATGTTTTAGTCTTAAAATTACTTCTATTCATTCACACAAACGGAACAATTGTACAAATATTCTAGCTGTAGGGAGTGTGCTGTATTAAAAAACTATATTCTACTTTAAAAAAATTGGTGTACAAGATATTTTGATGAAGACAGAATAATGTAACTATTTTTTGACTTTCATTCTAAACTATAGGCTTATTGTTGCAACAATTAAGCATCTGTATGTAAATTTCTTTTACCATGTGCACTCTGTGTTGTTATAATAATTAGATAAATAGCAACAAAACACGCACACCTAAAAGCCAGACTTAATTTAGTTAGAGTAATTACTCTCAGCAGTCATGGAATTATTCAGCTTAGAAATTTTGTTTAAGTTTGTAACTTGTGATAAATGGTCTTAGTTAAAACCTAGCCCACTAGGTATGTTTGAAATGTGTTTAGAATCGTCGGCGTTTGTTAGGGAAATCGTCCATTTGGCGTGGTCCTTCCCATCCACGGTTTGCTCCCGGCATCTTGTCGAAACCTCCACGGCCCATCTCGAACTCCTCTCTGAAGCCTGGTGGTCCATCCTAAGTAGGCAATCGGTCACTCTCACTAACTGCTATTTGATATATTAAAACCAATGCACACTCAGTGTGTGCACTGGATTATGCACAGGAAACGCAATATAATCAATTTAAAACCATAAATAAATAATATAGTAACATGTTAATGCTGAAAAAGTTAACTGTTTATAGTTAGATCTAGAAACAGAAGAAAAATAACTTATGAAAGACACTCACACCTGAATAAATCAAGTTGATAAATCATTTTTTTCAGTTCAAACCTTAGTAACCATTTATTGTGTAATGTAAATTTTTGGGAATATTCCTAAATACGTGGTTTAATATCATTGTACAATGCAGAATAACAATAGTTGGTTTATAAAACGCTGAAGTGTTGGTAAGCCAGAAATGGCTCAGATTTCAAGATACGGTATCACAAATTTGAAAATGATGATAAATATAATAAAGAACTCGTAATAGAGCCTGTTAAGATATGAGTTCAGTATAGGTAGGTTGAAGTAGTAGTTCAGAATAGAATAGAATGTGACATGTAGATCCAACCATTAGGCACAACACTTTAAATATAAATTTTATAATTTCTTTGAAAATCATGATAAGATGGCAGACATTGCTAATAAGTATTAAATCAGTTTATAACATATGTTGGAGTCATTTTTCTTCATGTTTCATCTGACCACCACTATAAACAAATTAACTGGTATTTGTTCAAGTACCTATTCGCATCGGCATCACATTTACATATATTAATTAAGGGCGAAAGGGTCTATCAGAACAATATAAGAAGTTCAATTCTTTTAAGATGTTATAAATTGCCCACATACACACTTCTGAAAAGATAGATGAAATAAAACACTTTCATTTCCTGCCATGAAACGCTTGTTACATACTCACATACCTAGCTACCTACGGCGCTGTGCTGAATCTGCATTTGCCAAGATGGAAGCTACACGAGCCGTGCAAAGAGGGCAGAGACAGAGAAAACTTACATACTCCGACACCTACAAAACTGCTTACACCTAATCCACCTACTTCGGCCGACAACAAACATATTGCACAACCGGATCCTCATCAGCACTTTTACCTCACCTCATTATTTTATTTGTTATAATTAATCAATGTTGTTCCCACCTTGAACGCATTCACTAGTGTAGTTAGTTCGTAATTAGAATTATGTACTTAGTATAAAGTTTTAGATAGTAAGTGATTCTAGTTTCTATCCTGTACCCTCCGGTTCGGACCCATTAACTTAATTCGCTGAGATACATGTTGATAAATATTTACTCCAAAGTAAATACAGGACATCAGAACAAATGCTGTCCACCCTTTGAACCTTTAAATCTCAATACAACTTACTCCATGATCTTTATCACTTACATAATTCCTAACACAATAAAACATGCCAATCCTAAGATACTCAACTAAACAAATTTATTGAAAATTACTGAAGATTTTCTCCATATTGCATTGGTAAGTCAACATCTGCTGCAGTTATAAAGTAAAACTTTTGAGTTGACTGAAAGATAACAGACAGAGCAGATTCTTTCTAGACAAGATAAATCATCTAATATTATTTATTGTAATCACAGTAATCCTGTATTTGTTTTATTATATACCCTGTACCATAATATCCTTTAGTCTCATAATGCTTCAGTATTCATAAATAAAGCCAGAGCAACATGAAAATTCATAATTGTCTAAATTATGACTGCCCAAACAATTTCAAATACTTTTAAATACCGGCCAGAGAAGTCTTTTCTTCTATGTTTTGAAACATTGTTGAGGTGAGTGTAATGCTCGTGGTAAGAATATTCCTTCCAAAGTACAACAAAAATCATACAAAACTATGATATTCAAAATAAACCATAGCTCAATAGCCTTAGAGTCACTCTCAGTCCTACGATATAATGCAAAGGAAAGGTTGCATTAAAAAAGCTAAATTTAAGCTTCACAATGCAATAGGTATATGCAGACATACAAAATCAGCAGTTGTTGCAAATTTATGATTTCACAATTCTCCAGTTCTAGAATATACGAAGGTCTGACCAATATTCACTCTTTAAGAAATCTTTCTCGGAACCGCGACCTATAGATAAGGTAATTAACCATTCATCATCATTATGTACAAAAAAGTCGTGCACATATTATTAATTAATTTTGCCCATATACCTCACAAGAATGACATGCAAAAGTGGTAAGTAACTGAGTTTTCAAGCTTGCAACACCAGCTTTATTTATATAATATGTGGTTAAGCTGTGTATATTACATGAATCCAGCATTATAACTACTGAGTTATAAATGAAATGTGGGTGAAACATCAAGTTGAATATTGAATGGTGCTTAATTTACGATTGTTTGTGCTTATGAGCTCTTCAGATGAGTATAACAGATGTAATCGTATTTGTAAATATGCCAGATTGAGGGATTTTTTGGAGACCACTATATTTCACCAAATACCTTTGGCATTTATGCAGGGTCAATGATATTCATGAAAATTATATGAGATCCATATCCCTACCCTACCCAATATCAAACAAGTTTGTGTCAACTGATGACTCTGTCTAAAATAGTAAAATAAAATATATTAAATATGATACTTTATGCACTCATAACATATAATATTATATTTATATGTACAAAATTTCATAATTTATGTATATTTTACCAGAGGACAAGAATGTTGATACTAAGTGACCTAAGTGAAGTAATGTTTGACAAGAGTACAGCATATCTTTATTTTTATAATACTCATGCTTAGACCAATTCACATTGTGGTTTGCATTGTAGAAGGCAAACCATTACAGATCTACCACAGTCCTTCACAGATCACAGATTTACACATCAAACTCGAATAATAACAATGTTCAATCTGTATAGTCCAAATACTTTTCCCCAAACTTGGACATATAAATTGTATACATATGTATCATGTAATTGAAGAATTTTCCAGTTGTTTGATTCCATTTACGAATGTAATTAATTTGTGAGAATAATGCAACAAATCAATCATAAAATACCTGGACGTCATTATTCTCATTCCATTCTTATAGCTTGTCTAAGAGTAAAAATCTCCAACAAGCTAATTAAAAATGATCACATGGAAGGAAATAATAACAAAGGTAGGAATACCATCCATTGGATAATAAATAAATACCATACATATATACAGTTAAAAGCATTATAACTAGCCCAACATAAGAAGAGCTGTAGAGTCCTTAGCAACCGCTAATTTAACATAACTTCAATTATGGAGAATAGAAATCCAAGAGCAATGTAGAACACAACTCTCGTAAATAATGTCATCCATCTCATCTTAACTATAAATCTGTATACCTTGCCTAACTGTGATGCCGATATTTGCAAATAGATAAGAACAAAGTAGAAGGTAAGTAGTAATGGAGCAATACCATTTAGTAAATGGAGAATGCAGACGCTATTCAAATTTGTCATTATGGTTTCAAATATACTGTATAAAATACAGTTTATAAATGTACACAACTACTGAAGATAATAAATAAAAATTCAAATGAGAAAAACAAGTATTCATTGATATGCAATAATTGATAGTACTAAAATTATTATTTGTTAATTAATCCAAACTGAGTAAATATTACATTCTCAGGACAGCTTAGTTACAATAAATACTTGTTTCACCCTATAAAATAGACATACTGAATTTTGCGCATCCAGCACCAAAACTAAATTTAACACTTACCATTGGCTGCTGCTGTTGTGGTGTTGTTGCATTAAACATGCCCTGGTCTTGGCGCTCAAGCATTGAATTCAGTCTCTGAGCCTGAAAGTAATATTGATATTGAATACTTATTTAGTATTATTATTTATTTCTTAGTCTAGTTATTATACATATTTTTTGCTGTTGCTATATAAAGTTGCATATCATAACATATAAAATAAGAAGGTTTTACTGTTCAAATATTAAGCCCTTCTGGGTATTAGTAAATCAATGATCTCCTACAATATCCCATGTGAAAATATCCATGAAGACGTCACTTATTTACTTTGTATTATTGTACAAATAAGCAGCTCGACTATTGTCAGGTCAATTTCTCACCTGTACAAAGAGCGTGTTCTCCTGCTGACGCCTGCGCAGTTCGTCGTCCTGCGCCCGCATGCGGCTGTTGAGCTCCTCCTCGTGCCGCTGCAGGGCGATGCGCTCCGCTTCACGGCGCTCGTCGGCGGCGCGCTCGGCCATCTCCCAACTGCGCTTCTGACGGTCGCGGTCCTGTTCGCGCTGCCGCAACTGCTCTCTCAGCATCTCTGTCTCGTGCTCATAGCTGCAAATGCGTAATTGTTATTATCATTGCTACTAGAACAATTCTATAAAATGAAAAATCATCCATCAACACTTTATCTATAATGTGAAGTTGCAAATTTATTGCGGTATAGATGAATTTATTAGTCATACCCTGTTGTCGTTTGGCCGGCGTACAAGAGTGGCGAATCAATTACGTAGTATTTAGTAGTATAAAGTTTATGACAAATTCAATGTTCTTTACCGAGCATATTCCATCTGAGCTTCTAGTTTCTCCTCCTCAGCTTGGAGTTCTTTCTTAAGAGCTTCTTCCTTTTGGCGATGCAGCTCATGCAGTTGCTTCCATCTGGTACCATATTCATGTTCAAAGCTTGCAGGCTCTGAGAAGCGAGGACCCACCTAAGAAAAGACAACAGTCAGAAACTGATCATAAAGTAATAATTTAAATTTACCAAAAATAAAATTAATCCTATCACATATTATTTGAACCCCCGTGTACTTAATTTAGTTCTAACTTCATTGGTTAAAATACTTGTAAAAAATAATTGGATAAAAACTAACAAATCACTCAATTTAGTTTTACATAAAATTTAACAGCTCTATTAAAATTAATTATTTTTCATGTAATAAAAAGTTACTGTTAGTTTTTCTGATTTTATGCAATTTAACTAACCTCACGTGCTCGCTGGAATTCTGGATGCTTCTTAGGCAAATTCTTTTCTGGGTATCCATCTAGTTCATCTGGCTCCTCATAATTCTCTACAATAACTGGGCGCAGGGATCTGTAAAGGATTACTTGATCAGAAACCTAATTAGGATCGGAATCTTTTATTTTGTTAACATTAACTAACAGAGTCTCTGTATAACGAATCTGCGATATCAGCGATTATGAATGAGACTATTTAATTTCATTTGTCTACAATCTGTATTAAGTTATAAAATTTATCAATAAATAAAGTACTTACGACGTTAAGAAGAAGCATCTCTCACTGCAGTTGCGGATCGCAGCAAGGGCACTTGGTTTGCGCGCATATTCCACCACACCTTCGCCAATAGGTTTCCCTCTTTCGTCAACTTTGACGTACGCCCTTTCAATCTTTCCAAAAATCTCAAAAGCCCGGTACAGCAACTCATTGGAAACGTATGCCGGGAGATTCTTGACACGAATGGCACTGTTGTGTGGCGCAAACCGTACTCTCAGTGGACGATTGTTTACCATTTTGCCATCCAATTCATGTTTGGCTTTCTCAGCATTCACTCTGTAGTCCTATAGCAAAATTAATATTCATTTAGATTATTACGATACAAAAGTGATTGAATGAAATGAAACATGATGTGAAAAGTAACAATTCCCTTTAGACATTATACACAATAAATTAGAACATTGATTTACCATTTTAATGAATCCAAAGTTCTTCTCCTTGTTGATAAAGAGTTCAGCAGTCTCGCCATAGGCAGAGAACAGCTTCATAACTTCATCTTCAGAGATACCGTTGGGAAGATTTCCAATGTAGAGACGGCTGCGACCATTAAATTTAGGCTCTGACATGTCTAGAGGAGGCAGCTCAATGAGTGGGCCTTGCAGTTCTTTTAGCTTCATTTGCAACATTTGTTCCTGTAAGTTAATCGTATATTAGTAAATGAGTATTGTCATTCAACATCTTTATTTAATACATAAAATTCATTATATCCAGAAAACCTCTAAAAAATTACAATCCTATTTATTAGTAATGCAACAATGTCTCCTGAGGGTCTTTCAATACTAAATACCCAACCAGAAATAAAGAGACAGAAAGATATGAAGGTAATTTGAGAGAACTATGAGCCTACCTCTCTTTGACCTGGTTTGCCATCCATCATGGGTCCACCTGGCCTTGGGCCTTGGTTGCGTCTGCCTCCCTGACCTTGGCCCCCAAATCCTCCTTGGCCACCGTGACCTTGGCCGCCATGAGCTTGTCCACCATGGGCTCCTTGTCCACCATGACCACCACCATGGCCTCCGTGACCTCCTTGACCACCCTGGCCACCATCAAATTTACCACGGTTACCAAACTGCCTGCCATGAGGTCCTTGGTTTCCTTGTGCCCAACCACCTCCTTGATTGTGGTTCTTGTGGAATCCACCATTCTGTTAAAATAATAAAATATTACCATTTAATAACTTACAATACATATTTTGTAATTGGTTGAACAAAAAATTAACTTCTTCAAAATCCAAAATGTTTAAACAAAAAAAGACTGATGGTTCCTAACATTTAACTATAACCATAACATTATCATTTACATATAATATCAGATAAAAACATTCCAAATAAGAAAGGCATTGAGAAATCTTGTAATGTAAGCAGATTTTATGAGTTTAGTTATTCAAAATGCTTATCCCATACCTGTTGATAATTATGCTGCTGATAATGATGCTGTTGATGGTGTGGCTCATGATCTTCTTTCTGGTTAGGGTTGCCAAAGGCCAGGGGCAAGCCTAAGTTCCCAAGGTCTGCTTCATCTAACAGCAATGGTGCTGGTTGCGGTTTAGTCTCCTTTTGATTAGCCTTGCCATCTTGGTTAGGCTTCTTTTGCTGTCCTGCTTGCTGCTGTTCTGGTTTGGCTGGTGTTTTCTGTTGGGCCGCATTGGCATCCTTGGGGTCCTATGCAAGAAAAATAGTTACTATAAAATCATTTATCAATTTCTTACAGCAATATGCATTACAAAATAGCCTTAACAGAGGCACCCACAGTTAAGTACAAATGAAGTCACACATTAAATATTTGCAATATAATGGTAACTAGGAATCTAGCAATGTTACACTATATCTATAATAATTGCAACTGGATTATCCCTTGCTACTTTGCTAATATTGAGTCCCAATTGAGATAATAAACTTTATGCTGATAGTAATCTAGTTAAAGTAAGACAAACATATAGACAAAGATTATACATCAGGAAAATAATAACTAAGAATAAAGTTGTACACAATCATACACACCTGTGCTTTGTTAGGTGTGCCATCAGGCTTTTGTGCATTCTTTTGACCCTGCTGAGCAGTAGCTTGATTAGCTTGAGCCTGGTTAGGTGCATTCGCAGCCTGCTGCTCTGCTCCTTTTTGGGGTTGCTCTTTTCCATCAGATTTAGTCTGAAACAATCATTAGTACCTAATGAATGTAACTCATAACGAGTCTTCCATTATTCAATAGGAGAGAATAATATAACTACTATTCTCAAATTACTACATAAGATAATGAATTACATGTCTAAATTGCCAATTCAGTAAATCATAGCCACAACTTTGAGTAATTCACGTCCCAATCAGAGTGGGTAGACCCTCAAGAGACATTTTCTTGGGCAATTTAGCATGAATAATGGGGTTGTGTTGTCTTATGGAACCATGATAACAGGTTGGTAGCTCATCGGCCAATAGATTCCATTTACGGGGGTAAGTCCCTCCTACGACATGCCGAGAAGAACGTAAGCTAGATTTAGAGGATTTTTTTCGTCCCTGTGGGATGGAACCCGCTCGTGAATGAATAATGTAATTATTAGTAAACAAACGCACGATACCACCAATCCCTGCCAGAAATTCATTGCCAATTATAATTACTAGATAGAGAACATAAGGGAGAACCTAGGCTGAATAGAAAACTAGACGCCGCCTTTCAAGATGGCGGGCACAAGTCCTACTTTACAAAAATACACCCTAATGCTAACATTGCAAATATAAAAGGAACCTCTAAGAGGTCAAATAAATGTAGCACGATACACCGTTAAACCCTCCAACTCACCTCATTGGGTCGTTGACCCTGATTAAATCCTTGGTTTCGTGGTGATTGGGATTGATTAAAATTTTTGAATCCACCTTGACCACCTCCTTGTCCTCCTTGGCCACCTCCACGTCTACGACCACCACCTGGTCTTTGTGGTTGCGGTTGGCCACCAAAACCTCTGTTCCCAAAATTATTCATCGCCTGAGCTTGCATTCTATCTGAAAGAAACTACGTATAAATTCACGATCGAAGAACACAATCTGTAATATTTCTATGGAAGTCACTTACTTAATGCCTATAAAGTGTTAACTACACAATTCACTTCACAAAATTCTGCTATAATAGTTCAATCAAACCAATTAATTTAATATCACAATGCTTATGCACCGCTTTGCTAACGCGGTGTATAACAAAATGGCGACCGGCAAAAATTGGAAAGTGACAGCAGCTACTAATAGACTATCTACATTGACAGGAAGTTGTAGCTTATGGAATTGAATGAAACATAAGATGAGTGTACACCACAAACACGAACCAAATATAAAGACCACAACAAAGCATTTTTTGTGAATTTCTTTTTATTTAGTGGATCTATAATACGTTCATCTACTTACGACGTCCAGCCCAGATGTGGTGAAACCTACATTATGTATTAAACATTATCACATAAAATTTTTATAAACTATTAAATATTCAAAGGCATTACGACGCACTTCTCATTAGAGGGCACTTTTTCTTGCAGGCAAGAAAATAAAATGGTTGTTCCATTGGTATAGTCTAATAAAGATAAAATTACAGAAGGATTTCTGTGAATTTAAATTGCATATAGAGATCCCGCCACATAAATTGGCAGTAGCCAAACTTGGAACTAAATTAGACGTTTCCGCCATTGCGTGTTATTTTGTATGAAAGGTAATTTTAGTATTACCAGCGTTGTGTTTTTTGCCCACTCTTTGTAATTTTTATGTTTGTTAAGGGTGATTATAATAAATTGATTTCCGGAGTTTCTTGTTAGTTCTTCTCCAAGCTACGGTCTCCGCTGAACTAACCTCGGTAAAAAATATGTAAAGACAATGCTCAGTGCCATGTTTGAAATAATAGTTTTAAGAGATTCGCGATTTATACTCATGATATAAGGTTAAAGGGTGTGTATAAGATTGATTGCAGCTGTGGGAAATCCTACTTCGGACAGACTAAACGGTCTATTGCGGACAGAGTGAAGGAACACATAATATATGTAATATATAATCATAAGATAACATTCAAAGAGAGCTTGTGATAGGGCCTATTTTAAATAAACATATTTTGACTTTGATATATTAATTTGTTTTATTTGAGTTTATAGCTCTGCAACCAAAGACCGTTACAAATGAAACCTATAATGTATCGGGCCGTATGGCACAGTGAGTGCTAGTTTTGGCGTGTTTACTAGTAACACTGAATTACGCGACTGTGGCGACGCCCCCAACTGCCAATTTATATGGCGGGATCTCTACTTAAAGGGAAAAATGTTGCATACATTCTGCCAATAATAAGGCATGACCAAAAAAAATTTAAAACTAATATAAGCGAAAGTAGTTTTACGAAGGTGTTCATTGTAATTTCATCCTTCTCGTTATCAATGAAAACACGAACAAATTAAAAGACTTCTGCATAGTGATTTTAGTTATTTCATATAATGTTGTCAAACATGAATACCACGATTTCGATCTATCAAGACAGATAGGGATTTGTAACTGTTTACACCTCTACGAGGTGACGGCCGTGATGGGTATACATTTTTACAATGGTTATAAAGAAAGAAAAAACATTAATTTGGATATTAAACCTAGCTAACAACAAAAGCACGGAAACATACTACACACATAATCATATTCGGAAAAAATCATACCAATAGCTACTGTATAGTATTATATTATCTGTGCCAATAGCATCACGGCAAATAGCATTTCTAGATAACTTATAGCACCAGTATTATGTCAATCCCCACATACACTCATTACAATATATCATCAGAGCCACGTGAAGGATTTACACATGGCTGTCTTAGAGAGCGGAGTTAGCAGAATCACAGATATAAGAATACTAAGTGGTATTCATATCGTACAGACCATGGAGTAATTAATAAGAGGAGTGGGACTTACGCAATATTTGTATGGAAACTAGCGTGGCATTACGCGGGGTGAAACGAGGTACGCGAGATGGGGGGGAGATATTTCAACCAATTTAAACACGGTATCGGCCAATCAAATTAGGTATCTTCTTTCTATTACAGATTTGTAGACTCTGCACCAATTAAAACACGCCATTTGGACTTCGCATCGCTCCTTTCGCCGGGTCCTCTTTATATTTGTTTCTACAGATGTAGGCACCATAATATACCTACGTAGCCGAATAATGTGACAGATTCGTAACGGTGACTCCATCATAGCTTAGGAGTGCCTGGTGACTTGAACAAATAGTGTTTAAGTAGAATCCTATGTAGATTCGTTAAATTTATTTGTTAAAAATGCTAGGCCTAATGGTGAATGTCTAAGAAAATGACGTAATAAATGTATATATTATATATTATGTTAATACTGTGTTGATGTATTGGATGTGGTCATTAAGATCATCTCTTTTTCTTATATGTTCGGCTTATGGAATCGGCTCAGGCGGAGGATTGGAGTTGTGGGCTTTAGCCTGCAAAATATGCTGAGCCTGGGCCCTTTCACAGTGACAGTGCAGTATCTTGTGAATTGTAAATGTTTTTGTTCCTGTGCTGTTTTTTTTGTGAATAAAATGAGTCTATATGAGACATTGGGTACAGAACACATCAATTTTAACGAGGATTCGTCGAGTGGTTTCTAAATTAGCTCGTATAGCATAACATAGGGTGGTTGAGCCTTGATGAACCAAACAAACGTTAAAAATTTAAGTTGAGGTACAAAATTAAAAATTTTGGCTTTAATATGTAACATAACAGAATGATTGATAACTTGAAACGAATGAAAGTTTTCGTGTCGTCATGAGAATTAAATAAAAAAATCATCAAAACAAAACAGTTTTCAAAAAGTTTTGTCCATTTACTAATATACAGATAACTTTAGTAGTTTTGCAAAGTTAATTATTGATTAAAGATAAATTTATGTTAGGCTTGTGACTATCTCGATAGACTACTATAATTATTTCTAATAATGGAGTTGGAAACGCCCAGTGAGAATTCAAGTGATACAAGCCCCGCTATAAAATTTCCTATGCTAGAATTTGAGAGACAAATATTCACAGATATTTATGAAAAAGATGCTTTGTTAATCATGGCTAAGTACGTTCTTAATTTATGTGTGGTTTAGTTATATTTATTATTTTAAATTCCTAACCTTAATTGGATATGCATTTTACAATTTTATTTTGTAATAGACTCTATTTATATCGTAAATAACATAAACGCTATATATAAGTCATTTAAAACATGAGCAGTTAAATAATTTCAGCAAGATTAACTTAGTTCTTAAGACATCTTCAATAGCTAATTATAAGAGCAAGAGAGTAAGACCCATGAACCTAAGCTTACAAGTATAATCTCCTTGGTAACTTTTAGTATTCATATTAGGGTTGTGATGGCATTTATGATATAACTCATAACTGTTATCTATATTGTATCTAAGGGACTAGGGGTTTATGGAATCTTTTGGGCGATGAGCTAGCAACCTGTCACCAATGTTATGTTATGACATTACAATCTCAATATTTATGCTTTAATGTTACCTAGGAGATGTTTCATGTATCCGAGGTTGTGTCTACCCCGAGGGATTAAGGGAGTTAATTGTATATGTATGTCTGTTATCTATATGACAGAACAACAAATTTTTCATTACAGGGGTCTTAATTACAATACAATAGTGGCAAATCTGATATCCGTATACAATGATCCGGCACACTTGGTTCTAGTGATCAACAGCAGTGATCATGAAGACAAATACTTCACGGAAAAGTTCAATTTGCTTCCTACACCAACTTTAGGATCTGAAAGGTATTTGAAACAAAAAAATTTTAGATTTATTTAGTAGTTTTCTTTTATATTTCAGTAGAGTATTAATTATCGATTGCATATTTTATAACCTGAGAATTGATCCCCAAAGTAATCTGTTTGTAAAAAAAGATTATATTACAGTTCTGTTGTAAAATTAGACCTCTATTTAATATCAGAAGATATTTTAGAATAACTTCAGTCACTTAATCCTTGCCTATTAAATACATAAACAAAAGTATCCCCAAACATTATATTATCTGTGCCCAAACTTTTGATTGTAAGGGACAATGCGGTTATAAAATTTGACCTCTTGAATAAGTATTTCACATCAACTCAAGTAATCTATTATATTATTTATGTATTATCAACTACACTATTTACTATACTATTATCTATATTAATACTTGCCATTTCACACACAGGCAAAAGAGATACTTAGAAGGTGGCATCCATTTTGTGGCAACAAGAGTGCTGGTTGTAGACCTCTTGAAGAAAAGAGTACCGATCAGTCACATAACTGGCATGGTCGTTATGAGGGCACACACGGTACTGGAATCTTGCCAGGAGGCCTTTGCTTTAAGGTTATACAGGCAACAGAATAAGGTAAGATAATTGATACTTCTCTTTCTTACCTCTTACAAGCAGAATGTTTGCTGATTAATGAACATAAATCACTCACTGTGCTTACTGTTACGTTGCACTTCTGATTACGTTGCAAGGGATAGGGTTAAGTCCATACAACATTACATATTATTGTCCTTGCGCCTGCAAAAACCAATAATAAATATTTTGAGAATAATTTGACGTAGCTCAGTTGTTTGGGGCTTGACTCTATATCAGTGGGTACAGAGTTCAAATCCCACTTGAGAATGTACCAATGGAAAAGAATTTTAATGAATTTCTATGTACATTTTCGTAATAAAAACACATTTACAATGCATCGAATTATACGGTGAGGGAAAACATCGTGAGGAAACCTATTTCCCAAACAGGTAATAGTTAGTGCTTGTAAATGGCGACATGGCTGACCACCTGTCATATTGAGTACTGACTATCTGGTTAACACGTGGGTTCTAGGTAGCCATAGAATTACTACCTTCGCAATTGCTGAGATGGACACCTGAACCTCTGACTACCCCGCAAAGGTTAATGGTCGTGAATGCGTTTTGTTTTTTGTTATCTTTTTCACTATGAAAGCTTCCTTGCTACGCCCGTCATGCCTGTGAAACTCGTTTTGTGATATCTCGAAAGATTACGAAAAGGGCTTTTTCTGCTATGTGTCATTCAAACAAAAATCTGCTTCATAAATTCGTAAAAAACAGTTTTTTGTCTTGTATCAGAAGTTACGATTTTGTCTTTATTGGTTCTTCCAGGCGCAAAGACAATATAACAACACTTGTTACCATAACTATAAATGTTTTATTTAGCCAATTATAATTGCTACTTAACTTTGTATGAAATGATTGGATGGGGAAGGTACTAACATATACTGATAAAATTAAAGACCTTCTTCTCAAGGTGGCGATTTATAGTCTTTGCTTATTACAGATTACAGTACATAAGTATGTATTTGTCTTTAAATGATGTTTCTGATGAAGGTGCTCCCCATCAACTTTTAGAATGAACTAATAGATTTAACTGGGGTAGCTATTTATACTTGCCATGTTTGTGTCCAGACTTTCAAGAGTCAGAACTTTTATAAAACATACGTAAAAACATACACTTCACGACTTGTGTATACACACTCCCTTTTTTATTATGGCGGGGTAGTAAGAGGCTTTAATGCACATTTCCGAAATTTCAAAGGCATGTTAGGTATGGGTCATTCGAAGCCCGCGTATCACTAGATAGCACCCAACGTGATAGGTAGTGAACCGTATCGCCGTATATAGGCAATGACTATTACCTATCCTGAGGGAACCTTTATCTTCCATATTTATGTTTAAATAAATAATGTATATTTCTTTTCAGACTGGTTTTGTGAAGGCTTTTTCTCACTCGCCCATATCATTTACGTTTGGCTACAATCAAGTTGAGAAAGTGATGAGGGCATTGTTTGTTACAGAACTATTTCTGTGGCCCAGGTATGCATAATGGTAGAAAATTCTTTACATAACACATTATGTCTCATTATCTGAACCTGTTAGAGATCTAGCAGAAAATAGGAAACATGTTTGTCTAATGTAATTCTCAAGAAGGATGTAGAGGAGTAGTAGGGGCCGGCCCAATAAGGCATATGACAGTCAGAAAGACGCTATATTAAAAAAGGGTCATGTTAGGAGTACCTATAACCGCTGAGTGGGTATGAGAAAATGTATGAGTGTCAAGAAAGTGGTCTGTCAGGATCAGGACAAATGGGGATCCGTGATCTCTGCCTACCCCTCTACAAGGGATCAGGCGTGATGTGTATGTATGTATGATGAACTTAGAGAAACATTAATGTAGATGTTTATGAATCAAAGCTGGTTTGTTCAGAAAAAAGTGGTACAATGTCTTCCTACTCCTGTTAACTGGGCTTGTATGTAATAAAAGAATGGGTTGCTATCCCCTGTAACTCCCTTTACATTTGTAAGAACTTGCTGCGTATGCCATAACGAGTGTAATAGCCTGTGCTGTACCATTTTGGTTGGCTATATTATGTTTATGCCACTACATCTGTAATATTTCTGATAAAGGTGATTGAGTAGGTATATTGTGAGTCTAAATATCTTCCCATTTCAAAAGAAAGAGACATTTACATACACATTACATACATACACGTTTTATTATCAAAGTCTTTTACAACAATTATGATGACTTCAAGCTTCCATTTTGACTTACAGATTTCATGGTACAATAATAAAGTCTCTGAAAAGTCGTCAAGTGACTGTAGAAGAGTTGCATGTGCCGTTAACGGGAAATATGACCCACATCCAGGCATGTCTGCTGGATATCATGAACTACACTGTCAAACAACTCAGGGGAATCAATCGGAGTATTGATTTGCAGGTGAATTATGGAGAAAATTGATAGATAGTTTTAAGAGATTCGCGATTTATGCTCATGATTAATAACGGGGAATTATAAAACGAGCGAACAAAAAAAAAACTTTGCGACTGATGATGACATACTGTTTTAATAACTTGAGCGGTATGAATTTGAGTAAGCGAAAAATTAACTAAACTGACGACGAATATTGATTTATAATAAAATCCAGAACGAGCTTACAAAAAAATTTTATCCGAGCGACTTCATTACTAAGTGAGCGACTGGAAATACAGAGAGGGCAACTTCAATATTAAGATAGATTCGATTTTTCTAAGTGAGGTTATACTTAGCGAACTACTAAAAAGTTCACTTTGAGCAAAGTTTAGGTTAGGTTAGGTTAAGTTAGTTTAGAAATAAATGCATGCATATTACTTTATTTTTATGGAGTACATTGTTTTATTTAATTACCCTTATATTTCGATAATAAAATTTCTCAACTAATAGAATAGTGTTTCTTCAAATAGTTATTTCATATTATTTTTGTTTTTTAAATGTGAGCTCATTATACTCTGCTCATCAGTGTATTTTTCAAAGTAGTTTTTGTATTCGAAACACTTCATTTAAGATAAAATGCCGCTCAGTATAAAAAATTCATTTGCCAAATATTTAAAAAAATGCAGGACGTAACGTTGACCCGCAAACAAATATTAGGTCGCTCAAATATTATGAAGCTGCTCATTATGTATTTTAAGTAACTCAAATTAATGTTTTTAAGTTGCTGTTCTGTTGATTTCTCGTCACTCGCAGTCAGTCGCTCACTTAGTAATTCTATAACCCAAATTAATTAATTTTGACACTTAGAACTGTAATTTACAGTCACTCGTTTTATTGCTATCCATTAATAACTAACGGGACTTATCGCGTATGTTTTTATATAATAAAGAAAACGAAACGTCGGGTTAATAAAGGTAACTTTATTTTATAAAAATAGATAGAAATGAAATCTTTTACATTTTTATGAATGTATGTACTTGAACTAATTCATTGAATTTAGCCTCTTATTTTGATATGAATATTGATGACGGTAGCTTTCTAGATAAAATGTAAGCCAATATAAAAGAAATAGATTAAGTAGTCACTCTACCACGTATACAACTGGTTCTAATATTCAAAATGTTATTTTATCAATTGTGTTTGTATTTATTTTTAAGAGATTCGCGATTTATACTCATGATTAATAACTAACGGGTCTTATCGCGTATGTTTTTATATAATAAAGTTACCTTTAAGTAAATATAAGTCGGGTTAGTAAAGGTAACTTTATTATATAAAAACATACGCGATAAGTCCCGTTAGTTATTAATCATGTGTTTGTATTACAGGAAATAACAACAGAGAATTGTCTAACGAAGAAGTTTCACAAGATCCTGCAGTCGCAATTAGACTGCGTCTGGCACCAGCTCTCTACCAGGACTAAAGAGTACATTCAAGACCTCAAAATACTAAGAGGATTACTTGTGTAAGTATACAACTTATTTTATTAAATTACTACCTCCGCTGTTACGGAGATAGACACACGAAACTCGTATTTTTATTTGTTTGTCAATAAGTATAAAATCAATATGTATAGTAGTGGCTGATAAAGTTATAATGTTTTATATTGTTAAAAATGACGTGATGCATGATTAAAAATGTTTAAAAACCTGCTGGCTAAACAAAAAAGAGTAATTTGATTCTTTTTAGTTCTAACTTTATTCCCATAGTCGGGAGCATAAAGCTACTGGCCCACAAATTTACAACCAACGTGACTAGAAAGCCCATAGTGTATAGTATTACCTATCTAGAGAAATATGGAGATAAGATTACCAGTTCCCATATTGGTCACCCATCCTCACACCACCCACATCTAACATTGCTTAACATTACAGTTCCCTAATATACGAGGACGCAGTGTCGTTCTATGCCCTGGTCAGCAAGTATAGAACAGCAGAATACGCCCGCACTAACTCTGGCTGGATACTTCTGGATTCTGCGGAACAGCTCTTTCGCCTCGCTAAGGGAAGGGTTTTTAATCATAAGAATGGTATGTATATACATAAAACATAAACATACGTTTCACGACTTGTGTATACACACTCCCTTTTTTATTATGGCGGGGTAGTCAGAGGCTTGAATGCCCATCTACGAAATTTCGAAGGCATGTTAGGTATGGGTCATTCGAAGCCCGCGTATCACTAGATAGAGCACCCAACGTGATAGGTAGTGAACCGTATCGCCGTATATAGGCACTGACTATTACCTATCCTGAGGGATAGGCAGGTTTCCTCACGATGTTTTCCCTCACCGTTATTATCATGGTATGTATACCTTTGAATTTATTAGCATTTTTGGATGGATAGCATACATATACATCACGGCTTCCTATAGAGAGGTAGGCAGAGAACACAGATTTTATCCAGGTCCTGGTGAACCACTTTCACTCCATTGCTATCACCTCATACACACTATATTTTATTTACGTATTTGCATATTTGGGGTACAGAGAATCTCAGAAACTTGAGCTTCATTACGTCCAAGAGATTGTAATAGAAAAATGAATATTCATTGCCTTTTTTAAGCAGTTTATTTTACATATACTCAAGAATATTTCTCTATTTCAGAGTTCGACCCGGAACCGTGCCCTAAATGGAAATGCCTAAGCGATTTACTTCTAAAAGAAATACCGGAGGAAGTCAAAAAGAAACAAGATGGGCGTCTAATCAAGACCAAAATACTAATACTGTGTCACGACAATAGAACATGTGCGCAGTTGAACAACTACCTTACTATGGGGGCGAATAAGTACCTGTTTTACACAGCGTTCAAACGAGATATACAGGTTAATTTATATATTATATTTTCTTTACTTATTATAGATTTAGATTTATTTATTACACTGTAACATAACATAAAAACATAATACAATTAATACATGCCCAAAGATTACAATGATCGTCATGAAAAAATTTGCAATTATATAAAAATAAAATGAATGAATGTCAAAAATAAAATAATCATCATAATAAAGTTAACGATAGTGGGTATATGAATATTGGTAATATATGTTTGAAAAGGTGTTACAAATGAAAGTGGTTTGACAATACCAGAAGAATAGGGATTCATGATCTGACTAGTTCTCTGTAGAGAGACGATAATTATTTGTATTACATTTACATATACGCCCTTAAATTCCTTTCGGGAAAAACGGAATCTCGAAGATATTTATCTTTCAATCAAACATTACTTATTGGGGTTGTGAACATATTAATATGTAATAGATTGTTATACATTATAGTGTATCGTCTGAAGGACTCTATTGACCTCAAGTCCCTTAATGGCTGCCTTCTTAGGACATGTCGGGACCAACGGCAGCTAGTTTGTATACAATTTACTTACATAAACATACGTTGATAAGTACACTTCAGACAGTTAACTGGAATTTGATTTACATTCCAAACTACTCACCTTAAGGTCAAGATGGCCATAGAATTACTACCTTCGCAATTGCAAAAATGGGAGTCTGAACCTCTGATTATCGCGCAAGGGGTAATGGTCGTGAACGCATAACATAACATATGCTTCACGACTTGTTTATACACACTCCCTTTTTTATTATGGCGGGGTAGTCAGAGGCTTGAATGCCCATCTCCGAAATTTCGAAGGCATGTTAGGTATGGGTCATTCGTGAACGCGTTTGTCTTTTTGACTACTCACCATTTATTTACGTCCTAGGTGACCTCAGTGTCGGATAAATGGAAGTCGTTTGAGGGGTTGAGTCAACAGGAGAAAGAAGTGGGAGAGGAAGACGTAGAAGAACAGAATAGGACTTTTGTCCTCACTCTGACGCAGTTGGTGGGGGATGCTGATGGTGATGAGAGTGTGTTTGAGCCTATATCGCAGGTTAGTTTATTTATTTATTTTAAAGGAAACAAAAAAACAGTAACAAACCAGTTATAGATACAGTAATTAAAAATATATGCTTAAATAATTAAGTTTACTACATTAAATATGTTTCACTGAGAACAAAAACAGACAAATTATAACATAATTTATCTCGTAAAATATTTATTATGTAGCGTTTTATTCATAGGTCTATTTTCTTATAATTTTTATGGCATAACGCGTAATCATACTTCTGTGTTTCTTATAATTTATATTGTATAAGCGTTTCTGTTGTTTTGTAGTAGAATCAACTGCTTGCCGTTTCAGTTTTGGAGGTCTTTAGCAAAAGAATATCAATTTTAAATGGTCTATCAGATGGTTAGTGTTTATGGTCATTTGTGGTGATTCTTTTTAGAACTGTTAACTAAGACTTAAATTATTGGAATTAGGAAGTAGACACGGCTATGAGTAAATCTTCTCTAACATCGGCTGCTGACTAGTTATGGTGTCTAAATGTCTTACACAATATGACCTAATAATGACGAAAATATTAAGATAGTAGTCCATCTTTCAACTATCCCGTAAGACATAAGATAGTTGTGTTGATGCGTACGTTATAATTCTGAAACAATTCCAGATAGAAGCCCTAGATGTCACCCAAATCGAAACAGAACGACCTATAATCAACATCCAGCCTTTCAAGGAAAGCGGAAACCAGTTTTCCCTCGAAACCACCCTAGAAACCTTCAAGCCAGAGTTCATAATCCTATACCATTGCGACGTGGCCGCCGTGAGGCAGATAGAGATACACGAATGCCGGAAGGGGGAAAATGAGGGTAGTAGTAAAATCTATTTTGTAGTTCACGACAAGAGCGTGGAAGAGCAAGCGTACTTGACGTCGTTGAAGAGGGAGAAACAGGCGTTCGAGTTGCTTATACAGACTAAGAGTGTAAGTATGAAGTTGGGGATATGAATACAATAAGCTGTTGACTTGACTTAGTGACTAGTAGTTGGCTTAGTCGTCACTAGGGAAAGAGATATGGCATGTTGTATTTGACTAAAAGATTAGTAGTTATTTGAGCATATAGATAAGTTTTAATGGTAGATTTATTATCTTGGATTAGTTAAATCGTGTCTTTTTTAACATGTGGTGGTTTACCTTAATTTTTTTTCTGTTCATACCAAACATCATTGTGAATGTAAAGAATGTGTAGTATAAAGAGACAGTTAGAACATCATCGGTTCGCCTCAAGTCTCTGTCTATCTTGAGAGGCATCGGTCTTAAAGTACCCAATTAGCTAAGTTTCCGTTGTTTATAGGTGATGGTGGTACCAACATACCAGGATGGAAAAACGGATGAATATTTCAACATGAACGAGGAACACGAACCAGAAAATGTAGATACACGTAAAGCAGGTCAGTACTAAGAACACATTACACGTACACACACAAGTTCCCAATATCATGTTTTTCATTTTAGTACAACACATACACACAGTAAATTTGATATGTCGTTGTTATTTATTTAGAAAAAAATGTTGCATTATTTGTTAGATATACACTAGTACCAATTATTAATTTATTTATTTTTTATTTTTGATGAGAAATTCCGTCTTTTTTGATGTTTGTTTAAATAACAAAAAAAGCGTTCTCGACCATTAACCCTCGCGGGGCAGTCCGGTCTGGTAATAGTCAGTGTTTTTAAATTGCGACATGGCTTACGACTTCTTTCATATAGTACTGACTATCTGGTTAACACGTGCGTTCAAGGTGGCAATAGACAGATGGACACTTGAACCTCTGACTATACAAGGGCTTAATGGTCATGAACGCGATTTTTTTTCTTTATTATTATTATTATCCAAAGGACACGAATGTATATATATTACCTTACTAGCAACCCGCTCCGGCATCGCACTCCTGGCTATTTAATGGATGTTATTATACGTATAAACCTTCCTCTTGAATCACTCTATCTATTAAAAAAAACCGCATCAAAATCCGTTGCGTAATTTCAAAGATACATACATAGGGATATAGGGACAGAGAAAGCGACTTGTTTTATACTATGTAGTGATATGTATAGTCCTTATTACCATTGTCCAGGTGGTCAAAACCAGCAAAAAGAGCGGCCGCTAGTGATAGTGGACATGCGAGAGTTCAGGTCTGATCTTCCGGTGCTGCTCCACAAACGGGGCATCAGCATTGAGCCTGTCGTCATCGCGGTGTGTATTATTTACTTCACTTTCTTAAGGCAGGTGTACGCAGCGTGAAGAATAGAAGAGCATGTTTCAAAACAAACGGGACTTATCGCGTAAGTTTTTATATAATAAAATTACCTTTATTAACCCGACGTTTCGGCTACGTTGCAGCAGCCATGGTCACGGGCAGACGAAAACGTCGGGTTAATAAAGGTTATTTTATTATATAAAAACTTACGCAATAAGTCCCGTTTGTTATTAATCATGAGTATATCGTCAATCTCTTAAAACTATGTTTCAAAACGTTAATGGGTGTGAGTGAAGCAAGAGAGATATGTAAGGATCGTACCAGGTGGCGATCGATAGTCTCTGCCTATTCCCTTAGGGACGTAGAGGCGTTAATATATGTATGTACTAAGTGCGGTGTAAAGAAGTGTGTATTCAGAATAAATTACTTTGTGGGATAGATAGAGTTGATACTATAGTAATGTATTTTCGAAGTAGATTTGGAGATTTGATAGTATTATGGCTTTCAGTTAATTAGTTTCCAGCATGTCATATTTGAGGAAATTTTTATTCAATGACGTCACTTATTAGATAGTTGTAAAACGTTATAGAGATGATATATATCATTTATCCCAGTTTCTGTACACCCCAAAAGATTTTAAAAGATACATAATATCGAAGTAAAATAAAGAAATAAAGTTATATCTTTATTAATTTATCGTGATACCACCCGGTCTCATATAGTAAATAAAATGAGTATAAATCGCGAGTGTTTAAACATAACTATATATAAGTATGTTTGTTAATGTTTCCAGATTGGCGACTACATACTAACACCAGATATTTGCGTGGAGAGGAAGTCAATTTCCGATTTAATAGGCTCCCTGAACAGTGGACGTCTGCACACCCAATGTACGCAAATGTGTCGCAATTATACGCGGCCCATACTGCTTATTGAGTTCGACCATAACAGGCCATTTAATTTCCAGGTATGTATGACAATTACTATGTAAAATATTCATGTCTCTACGTCCCCAACGGGATAGGTAGGAGATAGGATAGGAGACTTTAGATCGCCACCTGGAACGATCCTGACTAATCTCTTTTGCTTCACTTACACCCATTAACCTTCTCATACATTCTCTTCTGTTAAAATATATAGTACTAGCGACCCGCTCCGGCTTCGCACAGGTTTAAAATATATAGCCTACTCCACTATTAAATGGATGTTATTATACGTATAAACCTTCCTCTTGAATCACTCAAGATCACATCTATTAAAAAACCGCATCAAAATCCGTTGCGTAGTTTCAAAGATTTAAGCATACAAAGGGACATAGGGACAAAAAAAGTGACTTTGTTTTATACTATGTAGTGATGTGGCAATAAAACACATAAATTCTTTGGTGAGGTATAATATTGTAACCTTTGATTATCTTCTCTCTAGTCCCGTGCTAGCTGGGACGTAAAAGAATGCTAACTAGCTACCGTTCTTCTCGGCATGTCGTAGGAGGCGACTGAGTGACTAAGGGTATATGGAATCTATTGGGCGATAGACTAGCAAGAAGTCACCAATGTTCCATGTAATATCACAACCTCAATATTAGCTATGAAGTGACCTAGGAGATACTCAATCTCTACATACATACATTGTACAAGCTGACCAAGAATATGTTTCCATGTCTCCAAGGTTCTGTCCACCCCGAAAGGTATTAAAGGGCGTGAATGTATGTATGTATATGTAAATAATTTTCGCTTTAAGTTCTGTTCATAATTTTAACATGCCGACATATAAAACCAATTATCACCTTAGGTTCTGCCTACATAGTGTAAAAAAGTTTCTATTCGGTCATCCATAATTTACTTATAACTAGCAACATTGACAAGATTACCTCTATCTCCCTTGCAATAATTAAGGTTGTGATATATGCCTTTTGGGACATTTTATGCGGATGAATGATAGCAGATTGACAAAGGAATATATGTGAAGTGGAAGGGCGGTTACGTAGGGGCTGGCCTAATAAGACAAACATATAACAGTCAGATAGACGCTCTATTGAAAAAAAGGTGACGTTAGGTGTACCTATAACCGCCGAGAGTGTATGAGAAGATGTATGAATGTCAATGAAGCGAAAGTGGTCGGGAATGGGACAAATGGTGTTCTGTGATCTCTGCCTACTCCTCTACAGGGAATCAGGCGTGATGTGTATGTATGTATGTAAAAATAAAGCAATAAAATTTAAAAATAAAACAACATATTACAAAAAAAAAAATATATTTACTAAGAATATTTTTTTGCTATATATATTTGATGTGTTCATCAAGCTTTTATTTCCATGCAAAACTAGGAAAATTCACACGCGTACCCCTATCTCTCTCGCTACGAATAAAGGTCGTGATGCCCTACTACGGTATTGTTCGTCGAACAGATACTAGTTAGTGCTTGTAAATGGCGACATGGCTGACCACCTGTCACATTGAGTGCTGACTATCTGGTTAACACGTGGGTTTGAGGTGTCCATAGAATTACTACCTTCGCAATTGCGGAGATGGACACCTGAACCTCTGACTACCCCGCAAGGGTTAATTGTCGTGAATGCGTTTGTTTTTGTCTTGTTGCCCTACTATTTCCAGGGTCACCTAGTAGTATCAAGTGACATGAGCGGCGCAGACATCCAGCAGAGGCTGCAGCTGCTGACCATCCACTTCCCCAGGCTCAAGATCGTCTGGTCTCCAAGTCCTTACGCCACGGCTGAGCTCTTCTATGAGCTGAAGGTATGTGGGTGCTCTGTTTACCCCTAAAGGGAAATTGGCGTGATAAGTACGTGGGTTTTATGTTTACAGCTAAAAGGGAATGCGTAAAGTGTGTAGTTTATGACGGTTTTGCTATTATTTACCAAGTGGTAAACCACAGGATAGGTAA